>MU249732.1:33902-43902 GCA_018977245.1 Lethenteron camtschaticum | reverse complement strand
TGACTGACGTCTTGGGTTTATGCCACCGTGTTAAAGCGAGTTTTCAAATCAGAATCTGCGTTAAGACTCTTCACAAACTAAACCATTTTTCACGTTACCAGCTTAAAGCCCACTGAGCTATGGAGCTTCCTTTCATAAGCGACCTGCCCACAAACAATAGCGCAACGAAGTGGCTGGGGTGCTGAGTAGGTGAGTGGGTGGGTGAGTGGGTGGGTGGGTGAGTGGGTGCTGAGTGGGTGAGTGGGTGAGTGAGTGAGTGGGTGAGTGGGTGAGTGGGTGGGTGAGTGAGTGGGTGCTGAGTAGGTGAGTGGGTGGGTGAGTGGGTGGGTGGGTGGGTGAGTGGGTGGGTGGGTGGGTGAGTGGCTGGGTGGGTGGGTGGGTGAGTGGGTGAGTGGCTGGGTGGGTGGGTGAGTGGGTGGGTGGGTGGGTGGGTGGGTGAGTGGGTGGGTGGGTGGGTGGGTGGTGGGTGGGTGGTTGGGTGGGTGAGTGGGTGGATGAGTGAGTGGGTGAGTGGGTGAGTGGGTGAGTGGGTGAGTGGGTGGGTGAGTGGGTGAGTGGGTGGGTGGTGGGTGAGTGGCTGGGTGGGTGGGTGAGTGGGTGAGTGGCTGGGTGGGTGGGTGGTTGGGTGGGTGAGTGGGTGAGTGGGTGGGTGAGTGGGTGAGTGGCTGGGTGGGTGAGTGGCTGGGTGGGTGCTGAGTAGGTGAGTGGGTGGGTGAGTGGGTGGGTAGGTGGGTGAGTAGGTGAGTGGGTGGGTGAGTGGGTGGGTGTGTGGGTGGGTGGGTGAGTGGGTGAGTGGGTGGGTGGGTGAGTGGGTGGGTGAGTGGGTGAGTGAGTGGGTGGGTGGGTGAGTGAGTGGTGAGTGGGTGGTGGGTGGGTGGGTGGGTGAGTGAGTGGCTGGGTGAGTGGGTGGGTGGGTGAGTGGCTGGGTGAGTGGGTGGGTGAGTGGGTGAGTGGGTGGGTGGGTGAGTGGCTGGGTGAGTGGGTGGGTGGGTGAGTGGGTGGGTGAGTGGGTGAGTGGCTGGGTGAGTGAGTGGGTGAGTGACTGGGTGAGTGGGTGGGTGAGTGGGTGAGTGAGTGGTTGGGTGGGTGAGTGAGTGGGTGGGTGAGTGAGTGGGTGAGTGGCTGGGTGAGTGGATGGGTGATTGGGTGGGTGGGTGGGTGAGTGAGTGGCTGGTGAGTGGGTGGGTGGGTGAGTGGCTGGGTGAGTGGGTGGGTGGGTGAGTGGGTGAGTGGGTGGGTGAGTGGGTGAGTGGGTGGGTGGGTGAGTGGCTGGGTGAGTGAGTGGGTGAGTGGCTGGGTGAGTGGGTGAGTGGTTGGGTGGGTGAGTGGGTGGTGAGTGGGTGGGTGGTGAGTGGGTGGGTGAGTGGGTGGGTGGGTGGGTGAGTGGGTGGGTGAGTGGGTGGGTGGGTGAGTGGGTGGGTGAGTGGGTGGGTGAGTGTGGTGTGGCTGCCGTCGTGGGTAATGAAACCGGTGAGTCGCCAAGCGTCTTACCGGGCCGCACCGGCTTCAGGTCGCGGTTGATCGGCGGGGGAGACAGAGACACGGACGGTGGCTTCCACAGAGACATCATCCCTGGGACCAGATCCACCACGGCTATGCGGAGACACGGGCACACACAGAGACACGCTTAGGCATAGAGACACGGACACACACAGAGACACGGGCCCACACAGAGACATGCTTAGGCATAGAGACACGGACACACACAGAGACACGGGCCCACACAGAGACATGCTTAGGCATAGAGACACGGGCACACACAGATACATGGGCACACACAGAGTCACACACATACAGATACAAAGACAAAGACACACACACAGACACAGAGTCCCACTGTGAGACCGCACGCACCGTACCCACCCAGCTGCTGCTGCTGTGGGGGGAGGCGCTCCCCGTGGAGATGGAGCTGCTGGGGACCCCCAGCCGGGATCCAGGGGGTGGAGGGTGCCCCCCGGCACATGGGGACGTAGTCGTTGCCCCTCATGAGCACGTAGCTGCCCCCCACCTCGTCAGCCACCTCCTCCGAGCCCTGCAACGGATTTATCGTCGCGATCAACGTTGGATGCCAGAGCTTGGGCAATGTTTTTTTTTCCTTCCCATGGGGCTTGGGCTTGTGCAATTCAATGTCTATTTAACACGTCGGCTTTAGCGACGAAATATTATCCATAGTAGAGTTTTTGTTAAGCTGGTTGTAATAACCGGCAAAACGTCATACTCGAATGGTGAGTGTAGTGGGTTTACTCTCCAACACACCGATTAGTGCTGAACTAGTAACGAATTGGCACATTTTGATTGCGTGAGAAACCATTACTAATTAGGCGATGGAATACTCAGGCGATATAACCCAAGAACCTCTCTTGTGAATTCATTGTCGAGTTCGGAGATACGAACAAATCCAGGCTCTCGGGAACATAACCCGTTTGTAAGTCGATGCCTGTTTGTGTAACACACACATGTATGTTCCTTCTTATTTATGAGTTTAACAACAGCGCTTCCCTTTTACATTGAACTGTAACACGTTAGACCACGCTGACCATACGTACAATTATACAGTGAGCTAAGAGATACGAACAATCTTCTTGGTTCTTTCGGTAAAGTCACGTCCGAATGACGCTGTCTTTCCGTCAGACCTGTTCTTCACCTGAGGACGGCTGGTTGCGTTGTGGCCGAAACGTCGTGAGAATTATTTTATTATGTTTTATTATTTTATTATTTCCATTCTACGTGACTTTACCGAAAGAACCAAGAAGATGATTCCCTGCAGTCACGAAAGCTTTACATCGAAAGATACGAACAAATCCAACTTACGAACGGCGAGTTTAACACGTAGGCTTTTGCCACCAATATTATGCATGATGGAGGTTTTGGGTTAAATCGCGTAAATATGAATGTGTGTCGTTAAGCCCACCACCACCCCTCACAGGCAATCAGTAAGAGGTTTATCTTCTTGGTTCTTTCGGTAAAGTCACGTAGAAGGGAAATAATAAAATAATAAAAATAAAACTTAATAAAATAATTATCACGACTTTTCGGCCGAAAGAACCAAGAAGATGAATCCCTGCAGTCACGAAAGCTTTAAATCGAAAGTAAGAAGTTTCTCACGTAAACAAAAAGTGCCAATTCGAACGGCTCTTTGGGAACGTAACCCGTTCGTAAGTCGAGGATTGTCCATATAAATAAGAGGGTGGCGTGGGGTTGGGGTGGTGTGGGGTGGTGTAGGGTGGGTTGGGGTGGTGTGGGGTGGTGTAGGGTGGGGTGGTGTGGGGTGGTGTGGGGTGGTGTAGGGTGGGGTGGGGTGGTGTGGGGTGGTGTAGGGTGGTGTAGGGTGGTGTGGGGTGGTGTGGTGTAGGGTGGTGTAGGGTGGTGTAGGGTGGTGTGGGGGTGGAGTAGGGTGGTGTAGGGGTGGTGTAGGGTGGCGTGAGGTCTCACCGTGTTACCGAGGGTCGTGCCCCCCCTCGCGAGGGTGACGAGGAGAGGGGGCGACACGCTGCTGTGTGGGCATTGACATGGTCCTGGGGGTGAGGTACGTTGCATCGTCACCCTCGCTGCCCCCTACACACGCACACAGATACAGATAGACACACAGACAGACACAGACAGACATATAAATACACACACAGACACAGACAGACACATAGATACACACACAGACACAGACAGACACATAGATACACACACAGACACGCACAGACAAACACAGACAGACATATAGATACACACACAGACAGACACATAGATACACACACAAACACACAGACAGACATATAGATACACACACAGACACACACAGACACACACAGACAGACATATAGATACACACACAAACACACAGACAGACACATAGATACACACATAGACACAGACAGACATATAGATAGATACACACATAGACACACACAGACAGACACATAGATACACACACAGACACATAGATATACACACAGACACACGCACACGCACACAGACACAGATAGACACACACAGACACACACGGACACACATTTAGATACACACACAGACACACACAGAGTTCTGCTTGCTGGGTTTCTTTTCCATCTCGGCCACCGCCACCGCTTTCCCGTAAAATCACCCCCTCCTCCTCCCCCCGCCAGGGTGACGACACTTCCCCATTGAGCTTCCTCCAGAGTCCAGACGAAGCCCCACAATGCACGTCACCTCGAGGGGTGCTCTGGGGAATCAAGCGGTATACGTGACGGACCACGTGCTGCTGATCAAGTTTCAAGTATTAGGTATAGCCCTGTGAGCCATTCGGCTCTTGAATCGGGCGCAACCGCAACATACAAAAAAAATATGAACAAGAAAACATCTTAAAGTGAATATGTGACTGAGTGCAAACAGAAAATCCAAGAAAAGACAGCAAAGTATTGCAGAAAAAAACACCGTACACCAACGCTGTGTGCAAAAATCCCAGTGGGATGCAAGTCAAACAACAACAATCACAAGACAACTTAGATTAAGGCCATCAGTCTAACTCTGTACAACAACAAACAAACATGGTCAAACCGAAAAACTTTTCAAAATCACCTAAATAAAGCCATAAAAGCAATGAAACAGTGATCATAGGAACTGTGACCGAATTTTCACAATAAACGACGTGAACAACATGTACTACCAAACTCCGCAGCCATAGCTGGCTGCATGAGTCAGTTTAACACGTAGGCTTTCGCGACCAATGTTATTCATAATCAACGATTTTTGGGTTTAGATCGCGTTTATTTATAAATGTGTCGTAACCCTCCACCACCCGACACGGCCAATCAGTAAAAATGTGTCACGTTGACAAAGACAAATAGTTCACTGCTTTAGCCCACCGGTGTGTTGAAGCAACAACATTTACAATTTGAGTACGACGTTTCGCTGGTAATTGCCAGAATGGCGAATTGCCCGATGATGCTGGTTGCAATTACCAGCGAAACGTCGTACTCAAATTGTAAATGTTGTTGCTTCAACACACCGGTGGGCTAAAGCAGTGAACTATTTGTCTTTGTCAACGTGACACATTTTTACTGCATGAGTCACTCCACAACAGCAGGAGACATTGAATGACGAAACCGGTCATTGCCCTAGAAACGTTTGGGCAGTTCACCAACATTGGTTCAAGCAGAGCTTGGCTCTGCTGCTGCTGCTGATGATACACGGACTGTAACGCCCATCGTATAATAATAAGTATTATATATTGTTGCTATTATGGTATTAGCCAGGGCGGCTTGCCAGATCTGTACCACGAACCTCTGTGACACAAAGGAGGCTGTCTTGCTCAGGTATAGGCCAATCGGTTGCAAGGGCAATGCGTTAGAGGTCGCAAACAGGTTTTGTTCCCGTACCCGTACCCGGCCGCACCAGGGTCGCAAATGGGTACCCGTACACGTACCCGGCCAGGTACGGGTAGTCGTTCCCTACCCGTACCCTACCCGAAATGAGTGACAAACGGTTACTCACCAGTGACTCACGGCTACTCACCAATGACTCACGGCCTACCCGTACCCGTACCTGGCCACACCAGGGTCGCAAACGGGTACCCGTACCCGGCCGGGTACGGGTAGCCGGGTATCGGGTAGGGTACGGGTATCGGGTACCCGATTGCGACCTCTGCAATGCGTGCATCGTTATCAAAGCGCGTGTTTGTGTGCGTTGACCTCGTACTGTTTGTCTTTGGGCGTTGTTCGCTGGTCTACCACCGGTGGTGAGACGAGGCCTTAACGGAGGAGGCTGTAGCTCTCGTCTAGACCAATGATTTCCAATGGCAATGACATGATTACACTGGTCAACACACTTTTTCTGGCATAAGGTATTCCAACGGTTATAAGGTAATTTTGGGGGGCTGATTCCAAATCTGGCATCAGTTTTTTTCTATCACATCAGGGTTTTGAGATATCAAATATTGCATATTCAATAAAAACTGCAGAAGAAAAATATTAAATAAATGTGGATATCTACATAAAATTATATAAACACTATCCTAAAAATACAGCACCATATTTTAACACTAAAGCAGTCACTGACTCGCAACAACTTGCAATCGTAAGTGACAGAGTTAATTTCGGGTAAAATCAATGAAAATGGGGTATGCCGATAGCATAAAAATGAGATGTGATAGAGCAAATCTGAGACCAGATTTGGAATCGGCACCCTGAAATTAGTCTAGAACAGCTGCAAAAGTCCAGGCCAGAATTTTGTTGTTTTTGTTGACCAGTGTTATCGAAGCGTGTGTTCGTCTGCGTGTTTCACCACAAGGAAGATGCGTGGTTCATGCAGAGTACTTGACCATGACGCCTCGTGGTGATAATCGCTGTCTATTTGGTGTTTGGACATGTTAACTCCTCCTTGCAGTATCATCATGGGACCTCCTTTGCCAGTACCAAAATATACTAATAGGGGTTTTCCCCTTTTTTCTGGCAACAAAACTGACACCTTTTGCAAGGAATCTTGCTTACATTAACCACAATACTTGCAGTCAAATGCAAACAAAAAACAATACTCTGATAATTTATGCATTGTCTTTGAAAGTGATTGGTCCACACCAGAGACAGCTTTGTTTAGAGCCTAGTCTCATATGTTGTTCGACCAGATGACGCCAAAAGGCGCACAGTTCAAAGACAACGCACTACAAGAGTAATGAGAGCTCAGGGTGAGCAGCTACATCATGGGACCTCCTTTGCCAGTACCAACATATACTAATAGGGTTTTTCCTCCTTGCAGTGTTGTTCTTGGCTGGAAAGGCTCAAGCCGATCCGTTTTTGTTCAAGCATCAACACTGGCAACGCGTCACCACCCCGAAGATGAATGCAGACGTTAGCGATGTTGATGATGGTGGTGTTAATGGCGATGGCGTTGATAAGGATGTTGATATTAAATATGTTCATGACGTATATTCTTAGGTTTTTACGGTAAAGTCACGTAGGTAAAACATTAAAATTATTAAAAGTAAAATAAAAAAAATCACGTTTCATGACGGTATTGATGTTAATTATGTTAATGATGGCGATGATGATGATGCGAATGATGATGTTAATACTGGTTTTGATGATGATGTTGTTGATTATGTGAATGCTGATGCTGCTGTTAATGATCATGTTAATGATGGTGTTGATGATGATGTTGATGCTAATTATGCTTATGATTTCGATTTAAAGCTTTCGTGACTGCAGGGATTCATCTTCTTGGTTCTTTCGGTAAAGTCACGTAGAAGGGAAATAATAAAATAATAAAAATAAAACAATAAAATAATAAAATATAAGAATTATTTTATTACATTTTTATTTTATTTTTTCCCTTCTATATGCTTAATGATGGTAATGTTAATGGTGTTTATGCTGATGGTGTTAATGACTGTGTGTGTTGATTAGAATGTTGATGGTGTTAATGATGGTGTTTAGAATGTTAGCAATGTCCATGATGGTGTTAATGATGGTGTTGAGTGGTGTTGATGATGGTGTTAATGATGGTGTTTATAATGTTAGCAATGTCAATGATGGTGTTAATGATGGTGTTGATGATGGTGTTGATGATGGTGTTAATGATGTTTATGATGATGGTGTTAATGATGGTGTTTATAATGTTAATGATGGTGTTAATGATGGTGTTGATGGTGGTGGTTGCGTTTACAACACCGCTCACAACAACAACGAAGACGATGACGTCACCTGGCTTCTGGGCGGGGCCCCAGCGCACTGCTGGGCTGCGATTGGCTGCGCAGACGATGTGGGTGGAGCCTCTGCTCCGCCCCGTGCAATTGGTCGAGCGAGTGGGCGTGGCCCGGCGAGGGGCGTGGCCCGGCGAGGGGGCGTGGCTCCGGCAGGGACCGGGAAAATGGCCGACGTGCTCCTGGAGATGGCGCCGGACCTGGGATGAGAGGAGCCTCCTGATTGGCCGGCGTTGGCGGAGTAGGCCGGGCTTGGAGATTTTGATTGGTCGGCGGGATTGGTGCCATCTGTGTGATGAACACAGACGAATTGTGACACACTGCGTACTAGCTAAACTATTAAACTGTTTTTATTTGACCAGGTAAGATCCAGTAGTAGGTTTTTACCCTTTCAACTGGTACAAAAACTGACACCTTTATACAAGGCATCATGTTTGCAATAACCACAACACAAGCAGTCAAGATGCAAACAAAAAGAAACAACTCTGATAATGATATGCACTGTTCTAGATTTGACAGACAACCATTACAGTTTTACCATGTTTAGTGGTGGTCTCCCTGTCACAGGTTGAGTCACAAACCGCACCTCTCCATAACAAAGGCTCAGCCTTTGTTATGCAGTCTATTCTTAGTCTTAAGCCTCACCTTACCATATTAATAAAAAGTATGCGGCCCTTGCCCCACCACCTCCAACCATTATATAAACGGAGTGGTAGCTCCTGAAATCTCTCATTTACTTGATACAGCTGTCGTGGCTGTGACGGTACCACCTGAAGACGGAAGCTTGTGTTGCCTCCGAAACGTCGTGATTTTTATTTTACTTTTTAATGTTTTTACCTACGTCACTTTACCGAAAAAACCTAAGAATATAGATATGCACTGTCCTTGAAGTTGATTGGTCCACACCCGAGACAGCTTTTCTTAGAGCCTAGTCTCCATTGGTGTTGGACCAGATGACGCCAAAAGGCGTACAACTCAAAGACAGCGCACTATCAGAGTATTGAGAGCTCGGGGTAAGCATTTACACTATGAGACATCTCCTTTACCAGTGGCAAAATATAGTAATAGGTTTTTACCCTTTCAACTGGTACAAAAACTGACACCTTTATACAAGGCATCATGTTTGCAATAACCACAACACAAGCAGTCAAGATGCAAACAAAAAGAAACAACTCTGATAATGATATGCACTGTTCTAGATTTGACAGACAACCATTACAGTTTTACCATGTTTAGTGGTGGTCTCCCTGTCACAGGTTGAGTCACAAACCGCACCTCTCCATAACAAAGGCTCAGCCTTTGTTATGCAGTCTATTCTTAGTCTTAAGCCTCACCTTACCATATTAATAAAAAGTATGCGGCCCTTGCCCACCACCTTCTCCAACCATTATATAAACGGAGTGGTAGCTCCTGAAATCTCTCATTTACTTGATACAGCTGTCGTGGCTGTGAGGTACCACCTGAAGACGGAAGCTTGTGTTGCCTCCGAAACGTCGTGATTTTTATTTTATTTTACGTTTTAATGTTTTTACCTACGTCACTTTACCGAAAAAACCTAAGAATATAGATATGCACTGTCCTTGAAGTTGATTGGTCCACACCCAAGACAGCTTTTCTTAGAGCCTAGTCTCCATTGGTGTTGGACCAGATGACGCCAAAAGGCGTACAACTCAAAGACAGCGCACTATCAGAGTATTGAGAGCTCGGGGTAAGCATTTACACTATGAGACCTCCTTTACCAGTGCCAAAATATAGTAGTAGGTTTTTACCCTTTCAGCTGGTACAAAAACTGACACCTTTATACAAAATGATGCCACCAGTTTAAAGGGTAAAAACCTACTACTATATTTGCCACTGGTAAAGGAGGTCTCACAGGTAAGATCCATTGAGCTTACAAGCGACTTGGCTACCACAAATGAACGTTCAACAAAATGTATAGCGGCAATCAAATACTGTGAACGCGTGATGTTGATTCTCAATGTTGGGGGGAAATCGGAGAACATGCAAACTCCAAGTATACAGCAGACATTAGGGTCGGGATCGAAACCACAATCTCCTGCATACGAGCGAGGGGTATAACATCTCATCACAACCATAGCACCCCAGACACACAAGAGACACACAGAGAGACACAAAGAGAACACACAAACAACAAATATATACCCATTCACTAACTCACTCACCCATTCATTCACTAACTCACATACCCATTTACTAGCTCACTCACCCACTCATTCACTAACTCACTCACCCATTCATTCACTAACTCACTCACCCACTCATTCACTAACTCACTCACCCACTCATTCACTAACTCACCCACTCATTCACTAA
>MU249732.1:0-33802 GCA_018977245.1 Lethenteron camtschaticum | reverse complement strand
GTGGGTGGGGGTGGGATGAGGGTGGCGTGAGGTCTCACCGTGTTACCGAGGGTCGTGCCCCCCCCTAGCGAGGGTGACGAGGAGAGGGGGGCGACACGCTGCTGTGTGGGCATTGACATGGTCCTGGGGTGAGGTACGTCACATCCTCACCCTCGCTGCCCCCCTACACACGCACACAGACACAGATAGACACACACACAGACACACACAGACACAGAGACACACACAGACAGAAATACACACACAGACACACACAGACACACACAGATAGACACACACAGACACACACACACAGTTACACACAGACACACAGACACACACATACAGACACAGTCACAGACACACACACACACGTACACAGACACAGNTCACACACAGACACACAGACAGACATTTAGACACACACAGACACACACAGNCAGATAGACACACACATACACATACAGACACAGATAGACACACACAGACACACACAGACAGACACAGTCACACACAGACACACACAGACACATGATCACACACAGACACATAGATATACACACAGACACACACAGACACACGCACACAGACACGATAGACACACACAGACACACACAGACAGACATTTGATACACACACAGACACCACAGGTTCTGCTTCTGGGTTTCTTTTCCATCCGGCCACCGCCACCCTTTCCCTAAAATACCCCCTCCTCCTCCCCCCGCCAGGGTGGCGACACTTCATTGAGAGCTTCCTCCGACGAAGCCCCACAATGCACGTCACCTCGAGGGTGCTCTGGGGAATCAAGCGGTGCACGTGACGGACCACGTGCTGCTGATCAAGTTTCATGTATTAGGTGTAGCCCTCTTCTTGGTTCTTTCGGTAAAGTCACGTAGAATGGAAGTAATACAATAATAAACATAAAACATAATAAAATAATTCTCACGACGTTTCGGCCACAACGCAAGCAGCCGTCCTCAGGTGAAGAATGAAACACCACCAAGCTTGGAGCGTACATTTAAGCTGGGTTGGAGGGGGGGGGAGGTGGGAAGAAGAGCGCCTTGACAAAATAATTTGCATATCAAGAGGAATTCCTCCGCTCCAAGCTTGGTGGTGTTTCATTCTTCACCTGAGGATGGCTGCTTGCGTTGTGGCCGAAACGTCGTGAGAATTATTTTATTATGTTTTATTTTTATTATTTTATTACTTCCCTTCTACGTGACTTTACCGAAAGAACCAAGAAGATGAATCCCTGCAGTCACGAAAGCTTTAAATCGAAATTTAGGTGTAGCCCTGTGAGCCATTCGGCTCTTGAATCGGGTGCAACCGCAACAAACAGAAAACTAAAACATGAACAAGAAAACATCTTGAAGTGAATATGTGACTGAGTGCAAACAGAAGATCCAAGAAAAGACAGCAAAATATTGCAGAAAAAGCACCGTACACCAACGCTGTGTGCAAACATCCCAGTGGGATGCAAGTCAAACAACAACAACAACAACCACAAGACAACTTAGATTAAGGCCATCAGTCTAACTCTGTACTACAACAAACAAACATGGCCAAACCGAAAAACTTTTCAAAAATCACCAAAATAAAGCCATGAAAGCAATGAAACAGTGATCATAGGAACTGTGACCGAATTTTCACAATAAACGACGTGAACAACATGTACTACCAAACTCCGCAGCCATAGCTGGCTGCTTGAGTCACTCCACAACAGCAGGAGACATTGAATGACGAAACCGGTCATTGCCCTAGAAACGTTTGGGCAGTTCACCAACATTGGTTCAAGCAGAGCTTGGCTCTGCTGCTGTGATGACACACGGACTGTAACGCCCATCGTATAATAATAAGTATTAATATTGTTGTTATTACGGTATTAGCCAGGGCGGCTTGCCAATCTGTACCACGAACCTCTGTGACACAAAGGAGGCTGTCCTTGCTCAGGTGTAGGCCAATCGGTTCCAAGGGCAATGCGTTAGAGGTCGCAAACGGGTTTTGTTTCCTTACCCGTACCCGGCCGCACCAGGGTGGCAAACGGGTACCCGTACACGTACCCGGCCGGGTACGGGTAGCCGGGTATCGGGTAGGGTACGGGTATCAAGGTACCCGGTTGCGACCTCTGGTTAGCAATGTCAATGATGGTGTTAATGATGGTGTTGATGATGTTGATGGTAATTATGCTTATGATGGTAATGTTAATGATGTTTATAATGATGGTGTTAATGACTGTGTTGATTAGAATGTTGATGGTGTTAATGATGGTGTTTATGTGAGCAATGTCCATGATGGTGGTGTTGATGGTGGTTGCGTTTACAACACCGCTCACAACAACAACGAAGACGATGACGTCACCTGGCTTCTGGGCGGGGCCCCATCGCACTGCTGGGCTGCGATTGGCTGCGCAGACGATGTGGGTGGAGCCTCTGCTCCGCCCCGTGCAATTGGTCGAGCGAGTGGGGCGTGGCCCGGCGAGGGGCGTGGCCCGGCGAGGGGGGCGTGGCCACCCGGCGAGGGGCGTGGCTTCGGGCAGGGACCGGGAAAATGGCCGACGTGCTCCTGGTGATGGCGCCGGACCTGGGATGAGAGGAGCCTCCTGATTGGCCGGCGTTGGCGGAGTAGGACGGGCTTGGAGATTTGGATTGGTTGGCGGGGTGGGTGCCATCTGTGTGACGAACACAGACGAATTGTGACCACTGCGTAAGCTAAACTATTAAACTTTTTATTTACCAGGTAAGATCCAGTAGTAGGTTTTTACCCTTTAACTGGTACAAAAACTGACACCTTTACACAAGGCATCATGTTTGCAATAACCACAACACAAGCAGTCAGAATGCAAACAAAAAGAAACAACTCTGATAATGATATGCACTGTTCTAGATTTGACAGACAACCATTACAGTTTTACCATGTCTAGTGGTGGTCTCCCTGTCACAGGTTGAGTCACAAACCGCACCTCTCCATAACAAAGGCTCAGCCTTTGTTATGCAGTCTATTCTTAGTCTTAAGCCTCACCTTACCATATTAATAAAAAGTATGCGGCCCTTGCCCCACCACTTCTCCAACCATTATATAAACGGAGTGGTAGCTCCTGAAATCTCTCATTTACTTGATACAGCTGTCGTGGCTGTGAGGTACCACCTGAAGACGGAAGCTTGTGTTGCCTCCGAAACGTCGTGATTTTTATTTATTTTACTTTTAATGTTTTTACCTACGTCACTTTACCGAAAAAACCTAAGAATATAGATATGCACTGTCCTTGAAGTTGATTGGTCCACACCCGAGACAGCTTTTCTTAGAGCCTAGTCTCCATTGGTGTTGGACCAGATGACGCCAAAAGGCGTACAACTCAAAGACAGCGCACTATCAGAGTATTGAGAGCTCGGGGTAAGCATTTACACTATGAGACCTCCTTTACCAGTGCCAAAATATAGTAGTAGGTTTTTACCCTTTCAGCTGGTACAAAAACTGACACCTTTATACAAAATGATGCCACCAGTTTAAAGGGTAAAAACCTACTACTATATTTTGCCACTGGTAAAGGAGGTCTCACAGGTAAGATCCATTGAGCTTACAAGCGACTTGGCTACCACAAATGAACGTTCAACAAAATGTATAGCGGCAATCAAATACTGTGAACGCGTGATGTTGATTCTCAATGTTGGGGGGGAAATCGGAGAACATGCAAACTCCAAGTATACAGCAGACATTAGGGTCGGGATCGAAACCACAATCTCCTGCATACGAGGCGAGGGTATAACATCTCATCACAACCATAGCACCCCAGACACACAAGAGACACACAGAGAGACACAAAGAGAACACACAAACAACAAATATATACCCATTCACTAACTCACTCACCCATTCATTCACTAACTCACATACCCATTTACTAGCTCACTCACCCACTCATTCACTAACTCACTCACCCATTCATTCACTAACTCACTCACCCACTCATTCACTAACTCACTCACCCACTCATTCACTAACTCACCCACTCATTCACTAACTCACCCACTCCTTCACTAACTCAATCATTTAGTCATTCACTAACTCACCCACTCATTTACCAACTCACTCACTGACACATTTACTCACTCACCCACTCATTCACTAACTCACTCACCCATGCATTCACTAATTCACCCACTCATTCACCAATTCACTCACTGACACATTCACTCAATCAATCACTCACCTACTCACTGACCAACTCACTAACCAAATCACCCACACATTGATTAACCCACTCACTCACCCACTCACTCACCCACTAACTCCTCCAAACCTCGCTGAGGTTATTGTGTTTTTGGCGATCCTCTTTACCTCGGTGTGTACGTCCGGGCCACCAGTAGTGATAGAAATTATCTGAACCGATCCTGGCCCTCCTCTAGGTCGAATCAGCCTCGAATGAGTTCACGTGGTGCGTAGTAAACATCGCCACTGGGGATACAAAGGCGGTCAAGCAGGAATGGTGCTGGCCTTCGTAGGTTCTGACGAATCTAATTTTCTTCGACAGTCTGTTATGTTTGCTGTGGGGAGCGGTGGTTCAATGGTTATCATGCTGCGCTACGAACCTGGCGACCCGAGTTTGATTTCCGCTCACGGACACCAACGCCACCGGCAATTACCTAAACTGGTCCTGGGTATCCCCTAGGTCAACTCAGCCTCAAATGAGTAGCTGGTGTGGTGTGTGTAAAACATGGCCAATAGGGAGACAAAGGTGGTCGGGCGTGCGTGGCGCTGGCCATCCAACCCCCCTCGTGTGCCACCGTGCCGGCCTTCGTAGGCCTGCTGTTACTCGCCGCTAACAGTACTTGCTACACGGGGNTCGGGATCTTTGTATGTATCTGTGTGTGTGTGAGAAAGAGACTGTGGCTAATGTATAGGAGATTGCAAATCACGTTTCCAGGAATCCGAGTCTGCACTTAAAGGAAATGCCATGCGGTGGTTAGTGGTGAAATATTCTCTGCGTGTGGCTGCACAATAACGTGGCCCACGTGGTCGATGTTGTTGATGTTCAAATGGCAGACACCTTTTGCAAGGCATCAAGTACTGCATGGATCGCACGTACTTGTGGCAAAACATGCAGACGAACATGCTCCGATAACATATATGCATCGTCTTAAACATGCAAACTAATATGCGATCATCAGCGCATGCTTCGTTTGCATATTTTTCCACAAGAGTATGTGTCGTTAATGCAGGCGATGCTTTGCAAAAAAGGTATCTATTTGGCGTTTGAATATCTTAACACAATTCCTGTTTTATTGCAGAAAGTGTAAACACTTAGTAAAAATTTACACTATGAGGCCTCCTTTACCAGTGGCAAAATATAGTGATAGGTTTTTACCCTTTCAACTGGTACAAAAACTGACACCTTTATACAAGGCATCATGTTTGCAATAACCACAACACAAGCAGTCAAAATGCAAACAAAAATAAACAACTCTGATGATGATAATGATATGTACTGTCCTTGAAGTTGATTGGTCCACACCCGAGACATCGCTGACTCTCTCTGGTGGATCCTATCAACTTTCTGTACGACTGGGTGTGATATTCCTACCGCTGTTGTTGCTTCTGCTGCCTGATGCCAATTGAGTGATTTGCGGGCAATTTTTCAGCATTGGGGCGATTTGGCCGCAATACCAGTTCCACTCTGTGAGTGTGGGTTTAGCTATGGGAGGAAACGCATGGAGATCTCAAACTCATACGAGACTAAGCGTGCTTCAGACCCGGCCGATCCTATGCAGGCCCAACTACTAAATCCTCACACAGCACATCAAAGATGGCTTCTGACCGAAGTTGATCACTGGGTCCAGCGTTTGTTGAGCTATCTGTTGCATACGACACTGTTCAACACCACATCTTGATCCAAAAACTGTACCTCATAACTGGCGACCTAGATCTTCGAAGACCATTCGAAGCCTCACTAAAGAACAGATGCCTCTATATGGAACTAAACGGGCAGAAAAGTAGAGAGCGTTTCCAAAAGAATGGCTTACCACAAGGCAGTGTGCTCGCCTCACTTTCATTCAATATCTACACCAATGATCAGCCGCTTCCTGCTGAATGTCAGCGGTTCATCTATGCTGATGATCTCTGTATCACCACACAGCAGAGACATTTCGAGGATACAGAGAAGAAGATCTCCGACCATCATCACCTAGCCAGTGAACTGGAACACGTACACCAAGCCCTCAAGATGAATGGATATTCAGACCACACAATCCGTAAAGCTGTCACCCTAACCGTTGGGAAAGAACCATCTGAGGACCCAATCAAAGCCATCACCTTGCCATACATAGCAGGGTCACCAAAAATATTTCCAAAATCATGAGCAAACACAAGATGAAGGTTCGATTTAACACAGTACATACAATTCGTGATCTGATCCCATCTGTGAAGGATGAAATACCCCGGCGTCTACAAACTAAGCTGTGTCTGCGGCAGTAGTTACATTGGGGAAACTAAGCGACATGTCTCGGACCGTCTTCGTGAACATAAGGCAGATCTGAAACACGGTAGGACCATCACTCGGCGTGGCTGATCATTGTTTTAATGCGGTGGGCTCACACAAAATTGATTTCTCTAAGACAATTTACTTTGCAACCCACTGGCTATCAACAAAGATTTGTTCATGAAGCCATCCATATATACAGACACAATTTCAACCGAGAGGATGGGTACAAACTCAGCAATCACTGGAAGGACGTCAACAATAAGTTTAAGTCATAACTGGCTGTGATGTTTCATTTCGCACTCTCGAGGCTCACCAGTTTTTTAATCCTCACATTAACATAACCTTCTCCACTCATGCTGCCCGGGTTTTTGTGCCCCCCCCCCCNGTCCACTCTGTTCTGACACTTGGGCTACGCCCATCTTAAACCTTTATAAACAGTTTGCTTTAGAGGCTTACCCCATTTTGTCTTAACCTGATGACGATCGCTTGCGTTGCGATCGAAACGTCGTAGTTTTTGGTCATAGTTTTTTTACCTATCTACGTGACTTTACCGAAAGACCCAAAGAATACAATGTGTGCTTGTCAGGAGAAGCAAACCGTGGATCATCTCCTGAGATGACCTGCAGCAACCACAATACACTTCCTCAAGATTTGGCAATGCCAAACACCAGAAACCTGTGCAGAATGTTGGGAAATACAATAGAGGTTGGACAAGAGAAACGATGAAGAAGCGGAGTGCAGCGCTAACCACACTCACGCAATCACCCATTGCACTCAACAACAACAGTAGCCATCCGTTACTAAGTGATGGTGATGCCACCATGATGCTTGTGCCAGGCTAGCTGCACTTTGAGGCCATGTGAAATGTCGAGGGCTCTCTGCTGACAGAAGGTCACGGAACAGACCCAGGTGTCATGGGTTGACTGACTGAGATGCCTGGAAGATGCACCACCTGTGCCCCCTACTGTGCCAACTTGCTGCGTTTTAGCTGCCTGGCGCTCCACTCGTTGTGAGCGTCGCTCCTCCGCCCTCCGTTGTTGTTGGAGGGCGACTGCCTTCAACTGCCCAGTAGCGTCCTTCACGAGCCTCTTCCTCCACAGAGGCCGATGTTGAAACTACCGGTCATCGGCAAGTCCACCCAACTCCACATCCTCCTGTACCATATCAGTTAATCTCTTCTCCAGCCCGTGTCGTACCCATTTAGCCTCCTCTATCTAGCCAACCAAAAGCTGTTTGGGCATGTAGTGGCTGGGCATGCAGGCTACGTTACACAGCCAACACAGCATCACCTGCCGGAGGAGCTCACTGATGGAACTGTGTAGATCTTTCAAGGATCTGTGAACTCCTCCACAATCCAGCCTGGTTTAACTCAGGATGGATCGTAGGCAAGCCAGCCTGAATGTTTATAACCGGCACCGATGTTCCATTACAGGGGTTCACGTTTTGCAAGCATAGAGAAGGAGGGCATCACTGTGGCCGAGAAGACCCGAAGCTTTGTGCGGAGCGACAGCCAGGTAGCTTCCACACGTAGTAGCAGTAGTTGAGAGACAGGGAGGTGACGGGCTCTCTCACCGTGTTGCCCACACAGCTGCCGCAGCGCCTTGACCCACGCGTGCATCTCGTGTGCCGAGTCGGCCTCCAGCACGTATGCGCGCTCCGGCGTGCGCAGCCCGAACACGTAGCCCAGGGACGAGGGTGGATCAGCCGCGGTGCCTCCACTCCTCTCGTGGTTCTCCAACCCCTTCTCATCCTCCTGCGAGGGAGTCGGAGTCGGCGTTTAGACTCTGAACGAACTTTAGATTTGAAGCTTTCGTGACTGCAAGGATTCATATGCTTAGGTTTTTTTTTCGGTAAAGTCACGTAGGTAAAATTTTTTAATTTAAATTAATGAAAGTCAAATAAAAATAAAATAAAAATCACGACGTTTCGGAGGCAACACAAGCTTCCGTCTTCAGGTGGAACCGTCACAGCCGACTGCTGTATCAAGTAAAGAGAAATTCCAAGAAAACCGTCCTTGTATATATACTGGTTGAGGGTGGGAGGCCCCTTTTTTAATTTTACTTTTATTAATTTAAATTTTTTACCTACGTGACTTTACCGAAAAAACCTAAGAATATGAATATCTGAACGAACTATTAAACTATTTTGTTTGTACCAGGTGTAAAGCCTCACTGAGGTGTGTAGCTCTGCTATCACGCTTTTATTTAACTCGCTCTCTCTGTTGCCGTACCCTCAAATCTTGTAACTCAATTTTTACCCACTTCCCAATGTGGTGTCGACTGCAAACTTGGGAAACGTTTGTCATACTGACGACAACACAATATTCTATCATTAAAAATAAAAAATAGATTTTTTTAAACAATCTTTTTTACATGTTATGTTTCGGCTTGGGTCTAACTGTCCACGCTCGACTGACGTTGGCTGTAAATCACGACGGTTCTCCTTACGTTGTGGCAAGCCTCGGGGCCACTTCCTGGTGTCGTGGAGTTCTGCCATTACTCGTACGGTACATTTAATTAATATTCTTAGGTTTTTTTTGGTAAAGTCACGTAGGTAGATACAGCAGTCGTGCTGTGACGGTTCCACCTGAAGACAGAAGCTTTTTTTGCCTCCGAAACGTCGTGATTTTTATTTTATTTTTATTTTACTTTTATTAATTAAATTTTTTTACCTACGTGACTTTACCGATAAAACCTAAGAATATGAATCCTTGCAGTCACGAAAGCTTAAAATCTAGACATTTCATTAAAGCGTGTTATTTTTTAAAGTGTTTTTAAATATTACTTATTAAGAAGCGACTTCCATGGCCATCGCATAACGACAGCTCAATGAAGTTGGCTTATCGTCATTGTCCTCGTGTGGGAATGTACAACAACAACAGCAGCAGCAGCAGCCAAATACTCTGAACGCCGTGACGTTGATTCTAAATGTGGAGGGAAAAAACCGGAGGACCCGGAGAAAAATCCACACGACCACAGGGAGAGATACACGCAAACTGCACATATACAGCAGCAGGCGTCAGGGTTGGGATTGAACCCATGAACTCCTGTATACCAGGCGATGATGATGCCGTGTGTGATGACGCTGCGAGTGATGATGTTGTGTGATCATGGTGTGAGTGATGACGATGTGAGTGATGATGCTATTTCATAAGTGCGGTACGTACGTAAGCGCGGACGTTCGTACGTGCGAGGGTTTGTAAGTGTGCACGTTTGTAAGTACGGGGACTGCCTGTAAATCTCGACAAGATGCGGTAAAACCTTGGATTGCGAGTAACTTGGTCTGCGAGTGTTTTGCAAGACGACCCAAAGTTTTTAGTAATTAGTAATTTGATAAACCAGCGAGGGTCTTGCAATACGAGTAGCACGTGCATACGCTTTGTCTGCCGTGCGTCACGTGATCACAACTGACATACGAGCGCTTTGATCTACGAGTGCTTTGATATACGAGTGCTTTGATATACGAGTGCTTTGATCTACGAGTGCTTTGATATACGAGTGCTTTGATCTACGAGTGCTTCGATCTACGAGTGCTTTGATATACGAGTGCTTTGATCTACGAGTGCTTCGATCTACGAGTGCTTCGATCTACGAGCGCTTTGAAATACGAGCGCTTTGATATACGAGCGCTTTGATCTACGAGCGCTTTGATCTACGAGTGCTTTGATCTACGAGTGTTTTGATCTACGAGTGCTTTGATCTACGAGCGCTTTGATCTACGAGCGCTTTGATCTACGAGCGCTTTGATCTATGAGCGCTTTGATCTACGAGTGCTTTGATCTACGATTGCTTTGATCTACGAGTGCTTTGATCTACGAGTGCTTTGATATACGAGTGCTTTGATATACGAGTGCTTTGATCTACGATTGCTTTGATCTACGAGTGCTTTGATCTACGAGTGCTTTGATATACGAGTGCTTTGATATACGAGTGCTTTGATCTACGAGTGCTTTGATCTACGAGCGCTTTGATATACGAGTGCTTTGATCTACAAGTGCTTTGATCTACGAGTGCTTTGATCTACGAGTGCTTTGATCTACGAGTGCTTTGATCTACGAGTGCTTTGATCTACGAGTGCTTTGATCTACGAGTGCTTTGATCTACGAGTGCTTTGATCTACGAGTGCTTTGATCTACGAGCGCTTTGATCTACGAGTGCTTTGATCTACGAGCGCTTTGATATACGAGCCCTTTGATCTACGAGCGCTTTGATCTACGAGCGCTTTGATCTACGAGCGCTTTGATATACGAGCGCTTTGATATACGAGCGCTTTGATATACGAGCGCTTTGATATACGAGCGCTTTGATCTACGAGCGCTTTGATCTACGAGCGCTTTGATATACGAGCGCTTTGATATACGAGCGCTTTGATCTACGAGTGCTTTGATCTACAAGTGCTTTGATCTATGAGTGCTTTGATATACAAGTGCTTTGATATACGAGTGCTTTGATCTACGAGTGCTTTGATCTACGAGTGCTTTGGATTACAAACATGTTTCCGGTACGAATTCTGCTCGCAATCCAAGGTTTTACTGCATTTAACAAAGTTGAGTTTAAGACCAACACCACCCACCGGACTCGCCTGAGACGTGGCAGAGACGGCGCTGCCCCCCCACTCCCGCTCGGCGGGGGCCTGTTGGGGGCCTGTTGGGGGGCCTGTTGGGGGGCCTGTTGGGGGGCCCGCTGGGGGGCCCAGGCTAGGGCCGAGCACTGCCGCAGGGGATGCAGCGCAGGGGCAGCGAGCACGAGGCCCCTTGAAGTACTCGAGTCGGTCCGAGTCGCCCGTCAGACGGCCGCTCTTCAGCACGAACCAGCGGCGCTTCCACTGCCACACACACAGACACACACACAGAGACACACACAGAGACACACACACAGACACACACACAGAGACAGAGACACACATATACAGACACACACAGGGACAGTCGCCCGTCAGACGGCCGCTCTTCAGCACGAACCAGCGGCGCTTCCACTGACACACACACAGAGACACACACACACACACAGAGACACACACACAGACACACACACAGAGACAGAGAGACACACACACAGACACACACAGAGACAGTCGCCCGTCAGACGGCCGCTCTTCAGCACGAACCAGCGGCGCTTCCACTGACACACACACAGAGACACACACACAGAGACACACACACACAGACACACACACACTCAATCTCTCACACACACAGAGACACACACACAGACACACACACTCAATCTCTCACACACACACACTCAATCTCTCACACACACACAGAGACACACACACACAGACACACACACACAGACACACACAGACTAACTCACACACACACAGACTCAATCTCACACACACACACAGAGACACACACACACACAGACACACACAGACACACACACAGACACACACACAGACTCAAACTCACACACACACAGACACACACAGACTCAAACTCACACACACAGACACACACAGACTCACTCACACACACACAGACACACACAGACTCAATCTCTCACACACAGACACACACAGACACGCACAGACACACACAGACACACACAGACTCTCAGACACACACAGACTCTCACACACACAGACACACACACAGAGACACAGAGACACACACAGACACACACACAGACACACACAGACTCAGTCTCTCACACACACACAGAGACATCGGTTCCCCATGTAGCCTTCAACGGAGCGTCTGGGCAAGTGCTGCTAGTAGCGCGTAGCACTTAACACAGACTCATAGATAGACACAGACTCGGACAAGCATAGACACAGACTCACACACAAAGACAACAACCTCAACCACCATAACAGAAAATACAAAGATCCCCCGTGTAGCCTTAACAGACTATTGGGGTCAAGTGCTGTTAGCGAGTAGCACCTATGAAGACCGGCACTGTGGCACACGAGGGGGTGGGTGGCCAGCACCACGCCCGGCCGCCTTTGTCTCCCCGGTACACATCGCACCAGGTACTAAGCTCAGGCTGAGCCTAGCGGAGGTCCAGACCGGTTCAGATCATCGCCACCGGGATCGTGGTGCAGCGCGTTGACCCGCTGTGCCACTTTGTAGGAAACCAGCAGTTCCTGAGGAACTGCACTGCGGCCATCTTGTCCTAAAGTCTCCACCGATGAAATGCCCAAATGCGACCGGCAGCTGTGGGAGAGAAACAACCGCTGGCTGTTCTTGGTTCTTTCGGTAAGGTCACGTAGAAGGGAAATAATACAATTTTAACATAATAAAATACAATTCTCACGACGTTTCGGCCACAACGCATGCAGCCGTCCTCAGGTGAAGAACAGGTCTGACTTGTTCTTCACCTGAGGACGGCTGCTTGCGTTGAGACAGACCTGTTCTTCACCTGAGGACGGCTGCTTGCGTTGTGGCCGAAACGTCGTGAGAATTGTATTTTATTATGTTTTATTTTATTATTTTATTATTTCCCTTCTACGTGACTTTACCGAAAGAACCAAGAAGATGAATCCCTGCTGCAGTCACGAAAGCTTTACATCGAAATTTAACCGCTGGCTGGTTTCTACCCTCGTTAGGGACTCATCGCTACAGAAACACACCGACGCGTTCGCTGCGTGTTGGGAGATTTGTGCTTCGATCCAGTGGGCCGCCCCGGTTAATGCCGCAGGTTTCAATGCCACAACACCCCGATTTACTCCCGCCCGCTGGACGTACTCTCGCTACAACGTACTCAACGTGGTGATAAGTCGTTTTGCCAGAGTTCTATGTATCACCACCCCCATCGATACTCGGGAGGAATCTCGGCGACTGCCCCGGGCCCCGAACGGAGCGCCCGAGATGATGTTTTTATTTATCTTATCGATCGCAGGGAACGCGGCGGCGCGTCGGCTTCCAGGAATCGGCTGCGGAAACTCTCTCTGACGTCACCGCGGCAGAAACACCGAGTCACAACCACCACCAACCAACCAACCACCACCACAGACAAAGGTCCCCCGTGTAGCCTTGAACAGAACGTCGGGGCAAGTGCTGTTCGTAGCGAGTAGCAGCGCATAGGCGCTGGTACCAGTGGCGATGTTTACTACACACCGCACGAGGTACTCATTTGAGTCTGAGTCGACCTAGGGGAGGCCCAGGACCCATTCAAATAGTCGTCACTGGTGTTGGTGGCCGTGAGTTGGAATCGAACTCGGGTCGCCAGTTTTGTAGCGTGGCGCGTCAACCACTGTGCCACCGCTCCCCACCACCACCACGCTCCACTGTTGTGTCAGGCGAGGTAGACTCCCAAGGCCACGCAAAGTGTCAAAGGCTCTCTGCTGACAGGAGGTCACCGGACAGACCCAGGTGCCATGGGTTGACTGAGACGACTGGCAGACGCACCACCTGTGCCCCTTCTGTGCTTTAGCCACCCCAGCACTCCGATTGTTGTTGTGAGTGTCGCTCCTATGCCCTCCGTTGTTGCTGGAGGGCGACTGCCTTCAACTCCCCAGTAGTGTCCTTCACGAGCCTCCTCCACAGAGGCCGATCTTGACACTGCTGGCTCTATCCATTAGCCCCCTCTATCTGGCCAAACAGAAGTTGCTTGGGCATGCGGTGGCTGGGCATGTGACCCAGCCAATGCAGCCTCGCCTGCCACTGGTTCTTCGTGTTCTGGAGATGTAGATGCCACTAGTTCTTTGTGTTCTGCAGATGTAGATGCCACTGGTTCTTCGTGTTCTGGAGATGTAGATGCCACTGGTTCGTGTTCTGCAGATGTAGATGCCACTGGTTCTTCGTGTTCTGTAGATGTAGATGCCACTGGTTCTTCATGTTCTGCAGATGTAGATGCCACTGGTTCTTCACGTTCTGGAGATGTAGATGCCACTGGTTCTTCGTGTTCTGCATTGAAGGCTGCTGCGTCGGGTGTCACTGCACCTCGACTGGAGAATCATCCGAATCAGAATCGTCATTTAGACTGCAGGAGAAATCTGACAAGGATACAAGCTCCATTTTCCACAGGATGTCCAGTAGAATTCGATACCCGGAGTTCCAGTGTAACTAACTTGGGAATGATTACCATCGGTTTAATGGTTATAAAAAACACGCTGAAATGACTTGTTAAATAAGATGTGTATCTATATCTATGGGACCTTCGTGCCAGAATCCAAGATGATGAAAAAATAAGAATAGGCTTTAGCCTTTTTGGCAATAAAGCAGTTTCAAAGACAATGTATACATTGACAGAGCATGTTTACACCATTAAATGCTTACCCCGAGCTCTCATACTCTGATGGTGCATTGTCTTTGAGTTGTGCGCCTTTTGGCGTAATCTGGTCCAACCCATGTGAGACTAGGCTCTAAGGAAAGCTGTCTCGGGTGTGGACCAATCAACTTCAAGGACAGTGCATACATTATCAGAGTTGTGTTTTTTGTTTGCATTTTGACTGCAGGTATTGTGGTCTATGCAAACATGACTCCTTGTAAAAAAAAAAGGTGTCAGTTTTGTTGCCAGATAGAAGGGTAAAAAAACAATTATCAGAGCATGTTGATCTGCATGTTTTTTTACAAGCATGTATGTTTTATGCAGAATTGATGCCTTGCAAAAATGTATCTATTTGGTGTTTGACCATCTTAACACAACTCCTGTTTCAGCGCCAGAAAGGGTTAAACCTATTCTTGTTTTTCATTAATTGTATCTATCCCCGGCACTATATAAATAAGAATAACATGACATTTCTTCACTATGTTTACGTGATTAATGTCTGTTTTTATCTGTTTATGTTAATACTGTAGAGTATGACATTAGCTTAAATATAATTTGTCTTTGTTGACAATGTGAATGCTAAGTTATGAAGTGTTTATAGTGTGAAATGGTAAGTTACGAAGGCTGGCATCGCAATAGTGATAATGGTATAAGTTATTCACGATACAAAGTGTCAACAAACGAGCAAAGCTCCAGGAACGTATCTGCTGCGTATATGGAGGAATTACTTCTGGTTGTCTTCGTTTACAATGTGAATGGTGAGCTATGAAGTGTTAATAGTGTGAAATGGTAAGTTACAAAGGCTGGGAACACATCCGCACAGTGCTCATGGTATAAGTTATTCACGATACGAAGTTTCGAACGAAGCTCTAGGAACACATCTGCTTAGTATATCGAGGTTTTACTGTGAACCTATTACTTTTGAGCCTCCAACTCCTTCCCAGAGTGATCACCAGATCATCAGCTTACATAACACTTACATAACACGCACCCAGGCGTCCATCAGCCTCCCATTGGATCTGGACCCGATGGAGATTCCTCCGGCAGAGCCATGGAGGGCTTCTAAAACTAAGTTGTCGAAGATGATGTTCAATAAATGTGGGAGCCAGAGGGCATCCCTGTAGCACCCCAAGGTGAACAGGGAATGTAACCTACTCCCGGCCACGTAGCTTTACCCAGGGGCCTGCCCACCACCATGAAGGCCCTTAACGATTGTGAGCAGAGAGTCAGGGACTCCGAAAGTGCGAGAATATCCCAAAAGACCTGTCCTATTGATGGTATTGTAGCAGAGGTCGCAAACGGGTTTCGATTCCTTACCCGTACCCGTACCCGGCCGCACCAGGGTCGCAAACGGGTAGCCGTACCCGTACCCGGCCGTACCCGTACCCTACCGTACCCGCCGGGTACGGGTAGGGTACGGGTATCGGNTACCCGATTGCGACCTCTGGGATGAAGCCATGTTGCAGGCGCGGGTGGGTTGATTCTAGAACTTGAATTGTGAGAAGAGACAAGACGTTGGGAAATGAGTGACAGTTACTCACCAGTGACTCACGGCCTACCCGTACCCGGCCGCACCAGGGTCGCAAATGGGTACCCGTACCCGGCCGGAAATCGGGTAGGTTACGGGTATCGGGTACCCTGTTGCGACCTCTGATTGTAGGCGCTGGCAGGTCAATAAAGCAGAGATGTAGGTCCCGTTGGCATTTCAAAACACACACGCTCTTGGCCACGCACGTAAACATGCCCGGGGCAGCCGCAAGACCACACACAGAAGTTACTTATGAGTCAAGAGTGAAATTTTGCCGAAACTACAAAATAAATGGACAACAATCCACAGTGCGTGTTGCACTGTGGATGTTGACAGGGCTGTTGAGGCCAGTGACGTTAGTGAGTAGACGCATAGACACACTTAGACAAAGACACGCATAGACACAGACTCACTCACAAAGACGCACAGACACCACACCAATACAACAACAAAGACAGGCATAGACACAGACTCACTCACAAAGACACACAGACACCACACCAATACAACAACAAAGACAGGCATAGACACAGACTCACTCACAAAGACGCACAGACACCACACCAACCAACAACAAAGACAGGCATAGACACAGACTCACTCACAAAGACGCACAGACACCACACCAACGCAACAACAAAGACAGGCATAGACACAGACTCACTCACAAAGACGCACAGACACCACACCAAACAACAACAAGACAGCATAGACACAGACTCACTCACAAAGACGCACAGACACCACACCAACGCAACAACAAAGACAGGCATAGACACAGACTCACTCACAAAACACACAACACACAAAAAAACAAAACAGATAAACAGACTCACTCACAAAGACACACAGACACCACACCAAAAAAAAAAAAAAAAAAAAAAAAAAAAAAAAAAAAAAAAAACAGACACACAAACACAAAACCAACACAACAACAAAGACAGGCATAGACACAGACTCACTCACACAGACACACAGACACCACACCAACACAACAACAACAGGCATAGACACAGACTCACTCAACAACAACAGACCCACACCAACACAACAACAAAGACAGGCATAGACACAGACTCACTCACAAAGACGCACAGACACCACACCAACACAACAACAAAGACAGGCATAGACACAGACTCACTCACACAACACACAGACACCACACCAACACAACAACAAAGACAGGCATAGACACAGACTCACTCACACAGACACACAGACACCACACCAACACAACAACAAAGACAGNCTAGACACAGACTCACTCACAAAAACACACAGACACCAACACAACAAAAAAAAAACAAACAAAAAAAAACACACAAACAACAAAAAAACAAAACACAGACACAAAAAACACAGACACACACAAACAACAACAAAGACAGGCATAGACACAGACTCACTCACAAAACACACAGACACCACACCAACACAACAACAAAGACACGCATAGACACAGACTCACTCACAAAGACACACAGACACCACACCAACACAACAACAACAGTCCGAGACCACACAAACACAACACAGTGCCAAACCCACATCAAGACAACAACAACAACAGTCCCAGACCACACCACACCAACACAACAACATCTAACCAACCAACAACAACACAACAGACCCAACCATACACTAACTATACACTACACTACACACTAGACGATGCACTACACTATACACTACACTATACACTACACACNTACACACTACACACTACACTACACTATACACTACTACTACTACACTACACACTAGACAGCACTACACTATACACTACACTATACACCACTACACTACACTATACACTACACTACACACTACTATACACTACACTACTATACACTATACACTACACTATACACTACACACTACTATACACTACACTATACACTACACTACACACTACACATTAGTGCTGTACTAGTAAATGCGGGTTCGAGGCGACGTGAATGTGGGTTTGAAGCGACGTAAATGTGGGTTTAAGGCGACGTAAATGCGGGTTTGATGCGACGTAAATGCGGGTTTAAGGCGACGTGAATGCGGGTTTCAGGCGACGTGAATGCGGGTTTGAGGCGACGTAAATGCGGGTTTGAGGCGACGTAAATGCGGGTTTGAGGCGACGTGAATGCGGGTTTGAAGCGACGTGAATGTGGGTTTGAGGCGACGTGAATACGAGTTTGAGGCGACGTGAATACGAGTTTGAGGCGACGTGAATGCGGGTTAGAGGCGACGTGAATGTGGGTTTGAAGCGACGTGAATGTGGGTTTGAGGCGACGTGAATGCGAGTTTCAGGCGACGTGAATGCGAGTTTCAGGCGACGTGAATGTGGGTTTGAGGCGACGTAAATGCGGGTCGTGGTGTCACTCACGGCGCGGCAGAGTTTCTTCTCGGAGGGAGATTTGCGTAGCCAGCCGCTCATCAACTCGTCACTCATCGTGATGCTGCTACTGCTGGTGGAGACACGGGGAGACAGGGAGACACGGGGAGACAGGGAGACACGGGGAGACAGGGAGACACAGGGGGAGACAGAGCCCGTGTGAGACACAGGGAGACAGGGAGACAGGGAGACAGGGAGACACGGGGAGACAGAGCCCGTGTGAGACACAGGGAGACACAGACAGACACAGGGAGACAGAGAGCCCGTGTGAGACACAGGGAGACAGACACAGAGAGACAAAGGGAGACAGACACAGAGAGACACAGGGAGACAGGGAGACAGAGAGGCCGTGTGGGACGCGGTGTGAGACGCGTGGGGAACTCAACGAGTCGCTGTTGCAACTCGCTCACTCAGACACCCCCCCTCACCCCTCCCCCTCACCCCATAGAACCCCCCCCCCCATCACCCCCCCCCCCCNTCACCCCCCCTCACCCATAGACCCCCCCCCCATCACCCCCCCTCACCCCTCCCCCCTCACCCCATAGAACCTCCCCTCACCCCCCCCTCACCCCCACCTCTCACCTCCTCACCCCATAGAACCCCACCCCTTCACCCCCCTCACCTCATCTAACCCCACCCCCCCTACCCCCATACCCTCCTTACCTCACCTCTTCACCCCTCACCCTTCACCCCTCACCCCTCACCCTTCACCCCTCACCCCTTCACCCCTCACCCCTAACCCTTAACCTCACCCCTCACCCCTCACCCTCACCCTTCACCCCTCACCCCTCACCCTTCACCCCTCACCCCTCACCCTTCACCCCTCACCCCTCACCNTTCACNCCTCACCCTTCACCCCTCACCCTCACCCCTCACCCCTCACCCCTCACCCCTCACCCCTCACCCTTCACCCTTCACCNCTCACCCTCACCCCTCACCCTTCACCCCTCACCCCTCACCCTTCACCTCCTCACCCCTCACCCCTCACCCCTCACCCCTCACCCTTCACCCCTCACCCCTCACCCCTCACCTCTCACCCCTGAACTCCTCACCCCTCACCCTTCACNCCTCACCCNTCACCCTGAACTCCTCACCCTCACCTCCTCACCCTCACCCTTCACCCTTCACCTCTCACCCTCACCCCTCACCCCNTCACCCTTCACCTATCACCCTTCACCCCTCACCCCCTCACCCCTCAACCCTCACCCCTCACCCCTCACCTCTCACCCTCAACCCTCACCCTCACCCCTCACCCCTCACCTCTCACCTCTCACCCTCACCTCTCACCCTCAACCCTCACCCCTCACCCCTCACCCCTCACCCCTCACCNCCTCACCCCTCACCCCTCACCTTCACCTCACCCCTGAACNCCTCACCCCTCACCCCTCACCCCTCACCCCTCACCCTTCACCCCTCACCCCTCACCACCCCTCTCTGGAGCCGAGTTCGTTGCGGTCGGAAACGCGGGGGGAGAGGGGGGGGGNCGAGGGGCGGGTTGGAGTGTATAACGCTGTGTGTGTGTGCATTGGACGTATCGTGGTAACCTTAAAATGAAATCGTAACGTCTCATCACATTGTACTGGACTCACGGAAATTATGTCCGTCGTCTGCACACTTGAACGATGTTAGAATGTTGATGGCAATTTTGTCGTATCGCTATCAACATCGTAAGATTGAAATATCGTAACTCGGACCATCGTAACTCGAGGACTATCGTCGTAACTCGGGGACTATCGCCGTAACTCGAGGACCACCGTCGTAGCTCGAGGACTGCAGCCGTAACTCGGGATTAATATCGTAACTCGGGGACTACCATCGTGACTCCGGGCTACCATTGTTACTAGGGGACTAACATCGTAACTCGAGGACTGGCAGCGTTACTCGGGACAACCATCGTAACTCGGGGACTACGTCGTAACTCGGGACCACCGTTGTAACTCGGTGACTAGCATCGTGACTCGGGACTACTATCGTTACTCGGGACTACCATCGTAACTCGGGGACCACCGTTGTAACTCGGTGACTAGCATCGTAACTCGGGGACTACTATCGTCACTCGGGGACTACCATCGTAACTTGGGGACTACCGTCGTAACTCGAGGACCACCATCGTAACTCGGGGACTATAACCGTGACTCGGGGACCGCCATCGTAACTCGGGACTATCGTCGTAACTCGGGGACTGCAGTCGTAACTCGGGGACTACCGTCGTAACTTGGGGACTACCGACGTAACTCGGGTGTTAGTGTCGTAACTCGGGACTACCGACGTAACTCGGGACTGTCATCGTTACTCGAGAACTTCAACCGTAACTCAGGGACTACCGTCGTTACTCGGGGACTACAACTGTAACTCGGGACTACCGTCGTAACTCGGGGACTGCCATCGTAACTTGGGGACTACCGACGTAACTCGGGTGTTAGCGTCGCAACTCGGGGACTAACATCGTAACTCGGGATTGTCGTAACTTGTGGACTATCGTCGTAACTCGGGGATTAGCGTTGTAACTCGGGACTACCGTCGCAACTCGAGGACTGCCATCGTTCCTCGGGAACTTCGACCGTAACTCGGGGACTACCATCGTAACTCGGGGCTACAACTGTAACTCGGGACTACCGTCGTTACTCGGGACAACAAACGTAACTCGGGGACAAACATCATAACTCGGGACTACAGGCGTAAGTCGGGGGCTGGCATCGTAACTCGGGGATTAAAACCGTAACTCGGGGACAGTCGTCGTAACTCGGGACTATTGGCGTAACTCGGGGACTGTCTGTATAGGCTGGTGGCTGTACAGGCTGACATCTGAGGACGGCTGCTTGCGTTGTGGCCGAAACGTCGTGAGAATTGTATTTTATTATGTTTTATTTTTATTATTTTATTATTTCCCTTCTACGCGACTTTACCGAAAGAACAAAGAAGATGAATCCCTGCAGTCACGAAAGCTTTAAATCGAAAAAAAGATGATGTTGATGATGTAGATGATGATGTTGATGATGTTGTTGATGATGATGATGATGTTGATGATGTTGATGATGTGAATGACGATGTCTTCCGACAGACCTGTTCTTAACCTGAGGACGGCTGCTTGCGTTGCGGCCGAAACGTCGTGAGTTATTTTATTGTTTTATTTTTATTATTTTAATATTTCCCTTCTACGTGACTTTACCGAAAGCACCAAGAATAAGCTCAACATACACACAAACACACACGTTTGTCAGTTGTCACTTTACCGATTTCATAGCCATTGATGAGGCTCTCTTATTCCATCGCGTTCCCACCTCGTTAGATCCATTCCCGTAACGCGACGACACACACACACAGAGTACTTGTCACAGCTCTCAACTTTCCTTACGGAGGAAATGTATTTTTATTTCAACACTTGTTGACGTGTGCGCGCTTTTGATTTCTCCCCGGACGCAGCAGTTTTTTCGTTGTTCCACGTTTCTATTCGCTTACTTATTCTAAAAAAATGGAACTCAACACATCCGCCGATAACGCCACAACCGCCAGTTCGTGCGGCATTCAAATATAATGGACGGCCCAGTGTCTGGTTTACTACGATGACGACGCCACTGCAGATCGATTTTTTAAAAAATCCTTTATATTAAGTTCGCTCGCTTGCTTGCTTGCGCGCTTACGACCGTGCAAATCTGGGTGGTGGTGGCGTATTTAACGACACATTTATATTAACGCGATCTCACCAACCAAAAACCTCTCTCGTGGATAATATTGGGTCTTGAAAGCCTGCTGTGTGTGATGCCAAACGTAGTTTAGTTTTAGATCGCTGGCTATTGCTATAAACGTTGCCTCATGAATAGATATTTAATTTGAAGTCTGCGTGCACAGCACAGCGCTACTGACGGAAGAGTTGAGTTCTTTTTTTTGAAAAATGTGCTTCATGCACTGCTGCCAACGGCCCTATCACCGAATAATCTGTGTTCGTGTTATTTCTGTTGGTCTCTGTGTGAGTCTGTGGGTCTCTGTGTGAGTCTGCGGGTCTCTGTGTGAGTCTGTGGGTCTCCGTGTGGTGAGTCTGTGGCTCTCCGTGTGGTGAGTCTGTGGGTCTCTGTGTGTGTGTGGGTCTCTGTGAGTCTGCGGGTCTCTGTGAGTCTGCGGGTCTCTGTGAGTCTGCGGGTCTCTGTGTGTGTCTGTGGCTCTCCGTGTGGTGAGTCTGTGGGTCTCTGTGTGAGTCTGCGGGTATCTGTGTGTGTCTGTGGGTCTCTGTGTGTGTCTGTGGGTCTCTGTGTGAGTCTGCGGGTCTCTGTGTGTGTCTGTGGGTCTCTGTGTGAGTCTGTGGGTCTCTGTGAGTCTGTGGGTCTCTGTGTGAGTCTGTGGGTCTCTGTGTGAGTCTGCGGGTCTCTGTGTGAGTCTGCGGGTCTGTGTGAGTCTGCGGGTCTCTGTGTGAGTCTGTTGGTCTCTGTGTGAGTCTGTGGGTCTCTGTGTGAGTCTGCGGGTCTCTCTGTGTGTCTGTGGCTCTCTGTGTGGTGAGTCTGCGGGTCTCTGTGTGAGTCTGTGGGTCTCTGTGTGAGTCTGTGGGTCTCTGTGTGAGGCTCGGGGTCTCCTTGTGAGTCTGTGGGTCTCTGTGTACTGAGTCTATGGGTTTCTGTGTGAGTCTATGGCTCTCTGGTGTGGCGAGTCTGTGAGTCTCTGTGTGATGAGTCGAGGTCTCTGTGTGGTGAGTCTATAGGTCTGTGTGTGGTGAGTCTACAGGTCTGTGTGTGGTGAGTGTGGTTTGCGTAGTGAATGATCGCCAGTAGTTCTTGGTTTGTGTCTGGAGAGTGGTGGGCGTGGTGGTGGTGGTGTGAGCGTGGTGAGCGTGGTCAGCGGTGGTGGTGAGCGTGGTGGTAAGTGGTGGTGAGGATCTTGTGGCTCAGTATGTCTTGGTGGTCTCTGTGTGTGGTGAGTGTGGTGAGCGTGGTGGTGAGCGTGGTGGTGAGCGTGGTGAGCGGTGGTGGTGAGTAGCTTGTGGCTCAGTATGTCTTGGTGGTCTCTGTGTGTGGTGAGCGTGGTGGTGGTGAGTGGTGGTGAGTGGTGGTGAGTAGCTTGTGGCTCAGTAGGTCTTGGTGGTCTCGTAGCTGTCTGGGAATCGCACCGACGAGGCCCCAGTGCCCGACAGCAGCGGCAGAACTCCGGCGTTGGGATCACGTTCCACGACAGGGACAGAGACACCTTGGGGTTACCCCTAGAGAGACACACGCAGAGAGACACACCTTGGGGTTACCCATAGAGACACGCACACACAGAGATACACAGAGACACTGGGTTACCCTACAGAGACACACACACAGACACAGAGAGACACCTTGGGGTTACCCCTAGAGAGACACACAGACACCTTGGGGTTACCCCTAGAGACAGAGACACCTTGGGGTTACCCCTACACACACACAGAGACACCTTGGGGTTACCCTAGACACACAGAGACACCTTGGGGTTACCCTAGACACACACAGACAGAGACACACTGGGGTTACCCCTAGAGAGACACAGACACACACACAAAGACACCTTGGGTTACCCCTACACACACGCAGAGAGACACTGGGGTTACCCCTAGAGAGACACACAGAGACACACACAGAGACACAGAGAGACAGACACACAGAGAGACAGACACACAGAGAGACAAACAGAGAAAGACAGACACACAGAGAGACAGACAGAGACACTTTGGGGTTACCGCTAGAGAGAGGCACACAGTTACAGAGGGTGACGTGGTGAGGAGGTAGTTAATGACGTTGTGAGGACGAGGTGGTGAGGAGAGTGGTGCACAGGTGGTGGTGAGGTGGTGATGGTGAGGAGAGTGGTGCACAGGTGGTGGTGAGGTGGTGGTGGTGGTGAGGAGGAANGTGGTGAGAAGGTGGTGGTGGTGAGGTGGTGGTGGTGGTGAGGAGGGTGGTGAGAAGGTGGTGGTGGTGAGGTGGTGGTGGTGGTGAGGTGGTGGTGAGAAGGTGGTGGTGGTGAGGTGGTGGTGGTGGTGAGGAGGTGGTGAGAAGGTGGTGGTGGTGAGGTGGTGGTGGTGAAGAGATGGTGGTGAGAAGTGGTGGTGGTGAGATGGTGGTGAGGTGGTGGTGGTGAGGTGGTGGTGAGGTGGTGGTGAGGTGGTGGGAGGTGGTGGTGGTGANGTGGTGANGTGGTGGTGAGGTGGTGGTGGTGAGGTGGTGGTGAGGTGGTGGTGAGGTGGTGGTGGTGAGGTGGTGGTGGTGGTGAGGTGGTGGTGAGGTGGTGGTGGTGGTGAGGGGTGGTGGTGGTGAGGTGGTGGNGTGGTGAGAGTGGTGGTGGTGAGGTGGTGGTGGTGAGGAGGTGGTGAGAAATGGTGGTGGTGGTGGTGAGGTGGTGAGGTGAGGTGGTGGTGGTGAGGTGGTGGTGGTGGTGAGGTGGTGGTGANGTGGTGGTGGTGGTGAGGTGGTGGGGTGGTGAGGTGGTGGTGGTNAGGTGGTGGTGGTGAGGTGGTGGTGGTGGTGAGGTGGTGGTGAGGTGGTGGTGGTGAGGTGGTGGTGAGGTGGTGGTGGTGAGGTGGTGGTGGTGAGGTGGTGGTGATGGTGGTGGTGAGGTGGTGGTGAGGTGGTGGTGGGGTGGTGAGGTGGTGGTGGTGAGGTGGTGGTGGTGGTGAGGTGGTGGTGGTGAGGTGGTGGTGGTGGTGAGGTGGTGGTGGTGGTGAGGTGGTGGTGGTGAGGTGGTGGTGGTGAGGGTGGTGGTGAGGTGGTGGTGGTGAGGTGGTGGTGGTGGTGGTGGTGGTGGTGGTGGAGGTGGTGGTGGTGAGGTGGTGGTGGTGAGGTGGTGGTGAGGTGGTGGTGGTGAGGTGGTGGTGAGGTGGTGGTGGTGGTGGTGGTGGTGGTGGTGAGGTGGTGGTGGTGNTGGTGGTGGTGAGGTGGTGGTGGTGAGGTGGTGGTGAGGTGGTGGTGGTGAGGTGGTGGTGGTGAGGTGGTGGTGGTGGTGGTGAGGTGGTGGTGGTGGTGGTGGTGGTGGTGGTGGTGGTGAGGTGGGTGAGGTGGTGGTGAGTGGTGGTGGTGGTGAGGTGGTGGTGGTGAGGTGGTGAGGTGGTGAGGTGGTGGTGGTGGGTGGTGAGGTGTGGTGAGGTGGTGGTGGTGGTGAGGTGGTGGTGGTGGTGAGGTGGTGGTGAGGTGGTGGTGGTGAGGTGGTGGTGGTGGGAGGTGGTGGTGAGGTGGTGGTGAGGTGGTGGTGGTGAGGTGGTGGTGAGGTGGTGGTGAGGTGGTGGTGAGGTGGTGGTGGTGGTGAGGTGGTGGTGGTGGTGAGGTGGTGGTGAGAANGTGGGGTGGTGAGGTGGTGGTGGTGAGGTGGTGGTGGTGAGGTGGTGGTGAGGTGGTGGTGGTGAGGTGGTGGTGGTGGTGAGGTGGTGGTGAGAAGGTGGTGGTGGTGGTGGTGAGGTGGTGGTGGTGGTGAGGTGGTGGTGGTGAGGTGGTGGTGGTGAGAGGTGGTGGTGGTGAGGTGGTGGTGGTGAGGTGGTGGTGGTGGTGAGGAGGGTGGTGAGGTGGTGGTGGTGGTGAGGAGGTGGTGGTGGTGGGGTGGTGGTGGTGAGGAGGTGAGGAGGTAGTTCTCACCGCAGCCCGTTGCCGTCGTCAAAGAAGAAGTACTTGGAGCGCAGGCTGTGGTAGTGCAGCGAGGCGTTCTCACCCCGCAGCACGATGCGGTCCCACAGCACCACCTGGTTCACTGCCTACACACGTACACACATACATACACACACGTACACACATACATACACATACACACACATACACACACACACATACACACACGTCACACATACATACACACATACACACACATACACACACGTACACATACACACACACACACAGATACACACATACACACACACCACGTACACACACACATACACGCAGCACGATGCGGTCCCACAGCATCACCTGGTTCACTGCCTACACACACACACACACGTACACACACACACGTACACACACACACATACACACACACACACACACGTACACACACACACCACGTACACACACACATACACACACACACGTACACACACATACACACACATACACACACGTACACACACGTACACACACAGACACACACGTACACACACGTACACACACACACATAGACACACCACGTACACACACACACGCAGCACCCACCCCCCGTGCCCACTCACGTTGACCGCCTGCTGATATCCCTGCTGTAGTCTACGCTGAAGGACCCCCCCCNGTGCCCACTCACGTTGGCTGCCGTGGTGTACTCGGCCGTCACGTACAGGAACAGCTGTTTCACGTTCCAGTTGAAGAGCGGCTGCAGCTGTGGGAGCGAGCGGTGGGTCAAGGAGCGAGCGGCGGGTCAAGGAGCGAGCGAAGACGACGATCCCGGCCGGGATCCCCTCCCCGGTGAACGCCGCACACACACACGCACGCACATACACACACGCACGCATATACACACACACACACACGCACACACACACACGCACACACACACACGCACACACACACACGCACACACACGCACATACACACACACACACGCACGCACATACACACACACGCACGCACATACACACGCATATACACACACACACGCGCACACACACACGCACGCACAGACACACGCACACACACACACACGCACACACCACTTCTCGTCCTTTTGAGCTACGACATTAACTCTTTTCGCAGCCCTCAACCGCCGACGGTCACCACGAGGTCGTCAGTGAGTGTACGGCGGGCGGGCTGGGCGGCTGGGTGGGGCGGGCTGGGCGGGCTGGGCGGGCGAGCGGACAAGGATATCGGCCTTCAGGTCGAAGGTGACGAAGCCGAGGTCGCTCTTGTCCCGCGGCCCGTGAAGTCCTCCACGTTCTTCCTGCGCGCCGCACACGCGAAGGTCGAAGGTCAAGACAAAGATCCCGACCCTCCCATCACCCCCCCCCTCCACCCGCCACCGCTGACACGCAGGCGGCCAATGGGATGTGACACCTCGTATTCGTAGGTTTTTTCGGTAAAGTCACGTAGGTCCGCACCTAGTCTACACAACAAAGGCTCATTTCCTGGCAGCGATTTCAGCCGCATCACCTCTACATAACAAAAGGCTCAGTCCTTTTACACCTTTACATCAGCCTCACCTAGTCTACACAACAAAGGCTCATTCCTAACAGCGTGCTTCAGCCGCACCGAACCTCACAATAATAATATCCAGGGCCTACCTTGGCTCCCCCCACCCTCAACCAGTATATATACAAGGACTGTTTCTTGGAATTTCTCTTTACTTGATACAGCTATCGTGCTGTGACGGTTCCACCTGAAGACTGAAGCTTGTGTTGCCTCCGAAACGTCGTGATTTTTATTAATTTTTAATTTTTTACCTACGTGACTTTACCGAAAAAAACCTAAGAATATAAATCCTTGCAGTCACGAAAGCTTCAAATCCAGAATGTTACACCTCCTCCGCCCAGGCATGCGAGGAGGTTGTGGGTTCAATCCCAGAACCTGACGACGTCGATGCATTGCTGTCTGTAGATTTGGAGTTTGCGTGTTCTGCGCGAGTGAGTCTGTGTCTCTGTCTGGGTCTCTCTGTATTAGGCAAGGCTGCGTTGGCTGGGTCATGTAGCCCGCATGCCCAGCCACTGCATGCCTAAACAGCTTTTGTTCGGCCGGATCGAGGCGGCTAAACGGGCGCGGCACGGGCTAGAGAAGAGATGGAGTGATGTGGTACAGGAGGACGTGGAGCTGAGTGGACTTGCCGATGACTGGTACCAGCGGTGTCAAGATCGGCCTCTGTGGCGGAGGCTCGTGAAGGACGCTACTGGGCAGTTGGAGGCAGTCGCCCTCCAGCAACAACGGAGGGCGGAGGAGAGACGCTCACAACAACGAGCGGAGCGCCGGGTGGCTAAAGCACAGCAAGTTGGCACGGTAGGGGCACAGGTGGTGCATCAACCAGTCATCTCGGTCATCTCAGTCAGTCGACCCGTGGCACCTGGGTCTGCCCCGTGACCTCCTGCCAGCGTCCGTTCGACACTTCACGTGGCCTCAAGGTGCACATGGCCTGGCACAAGCGTCGTGGTGACGTCAGCGCCACTTAGTGGCGAATGGCGGTTGTTGTTGTTGTGTGTGTCACTGTGTGGGTCTCTCTGTATTATCTCAACTGGTCGTGGGCCTCCCCCAGGTCGACTCGGCCTCAAATGTGGAGCTGGTACGGTGTGTAAACATCGCCACTAGTGAGACAAAGATGGCCGGGCGTGGTGCTGGCCACCCACCCCCTCGTGTGCCGTGCCGGCCTTCATAGGTGCAGCTACTCGCTAACAGCACTTGCCCCAACAGTCTGTTAAGGCTACACGGGGGATCTTTGTCTCTCTAAGTGTCTCTGTGTGGTACACAGGAGGTTGGGGGGACTGTGTGTTTGACTGTCTCTAGAGCGGTGACGCTGCCTACCCAAGGCTATCCAAGTAACATCACAACATATGGCTCCGTTCACACGCACAGCTCACACACGCATAGCTCACACAAAGATCCCCCGTGTAGCCTCTACAGACTGTAGGGGCAAGTGCTGTTAGCGCGCAGCACGGCACAAGGCCGACCTCGCCTCCCCAGTGGCGACGCTGACTACACACAGCGTCAGGTACTCATTTGAGGCTGGGCGACCTCGGGGAGGCCCACGACTGGTTCAGGATGATCGTCCCTGGTGTTGGCCGTGAGTGGGAATGGAACTTGGGTCTCCGGGTTCATAGCGGAGCGCGCTAACCGCTACACATGCAGCTCAACAACAACAACCGCCATTCGCCACTAAGTGGCGGTGACGTCACGACGACGCTTGTGCCAGGCCAGGTGCACTCTGAGACCACGTGAAGTGTCGAAGGCTTGCTGACAGGTCACAAGGCAGACCCTGCAGGTGCCATGCATTGACTGACCGAGATGACTGGCTGATGCACCACCTGTGCCCCCTACTGTGCCAACTTGCTGTGCTTTAGCCACCCGGCGCTCCGCTCGTTCTTGTGAGCGTCACTCCTCCGCCCTCCGTTGTTGTTGGAGGACGCTTGTGCCAGGCCAGGCACATGCAGCTCACTCACTCACACACCAACAACAGCTGTTTGCCATCTCTGCTGTAGCAGACGGATGGAGCATGAAGTTGTGGTTATTGCAAACATGATGCCTTGTATAAAGGTGTCAGTTTTGTACCAGTTTAAAGGGTAAAAACCTACTACTATAGTTGTGATGATGTCACATAGCGCAACCCGCACACAAAGGCCACCCTACCTCAGCAGCTCACTCGGGAGATCATCTGCGTGGCGCTTTTCCTGGTTTCAAACTCTGAATCGCCTTCCGTACTTCCTCAACAAATGGCACCTCAGCCAGCCACTCACAGGACGCTGCTACTTCCAACATTTGAGGCACCGCAACCTTAGCAGGGTCATCCTCACTTTGCCCTCCCCCCAAGCCACACAGAAATGCTCAGCACATCTGCAAACCATCTTCTTGGTTCTTTCGGTAAAGTGACGTAGAAGGGAAATAATAAAACATAATAAAATAATTCTCACGTTTCGGCCACAACGCAAGCAGCCATCCTCAGGTGAAGAACAGGTCTGTCTTCTCGACAGACCTGTTCTTCGAAATAACCAAGAAGATGAATCCCTGCAGTTACGAAAGCTTTAAATCGAAATCTGCAAACCAGTTCATTGAGATTGGATAACGGAACACCATTCTTTCCCCCAAGTTACTTTTTTGATGGGATTCGAGAGATTTCTGATCGCATGCTACCGAGAAAGACTATCTTCTCAGCAACCCGCGGCCACCACTCATCATCATTGCTGCACCGCATGGTTCTCCGAACCTCTCAGCGAAAGCTACGGCAAGCCTCTTCATCATTCACCGACATGGGATGTTCTAAATGGTGGAGTGGCAGCGATTACAGCTGCATGAACCACAATCCTGAACCTCAGCCATGAAATTCTCGCTTGCAACTTTCTTCAGCTAGCTGAGACCAAGCATCTTACCGATGACAAGCCGATGGTCAGTGGACAGATAATCTCAATGAGTAGGTCCTTAGTGTCAAGGTCATGGGCCCGCATCCGCTGTTCCATCACTATATAGTGTTGTTGTTGGTGGTGTTGGTGGTGTTGGTGGTGGTGTTGGTGGTGTTGGTGGTGATGTTGGTGTTGATGATGATGGTGTTCGTGGTGGTGGTGTTGGTGGTGGTGTTGGTGGTGGTGGTGTTGGTGGTGATGTTGGTGTTGATGATGATGGTGTTGGTGGTGGTGTTGGTGGTGGTGGTGTTGGTGGTGGTGGTGGTGTTGGTGGTGATGTTGGTGTTGATGATGATGGTGTTGGTGGTGGTGTTGGTGGTGGTGTTGGTGGTGGTGTTGGTGGTGGTGTTGGTGGTGGTGTTGGTGGTGTTGGTGGCGGTGTTGGTGGCGGTGTTGGTGGTGGTGTTGGTGGTGTTGGTGTTGGTGGTGGTGTTGGTGGTGTTGGTGGTGGTGTTGGTGGTGGTGTTGGTGGCGGTGTTGGTGGTGGTGATGATGATGCTGATGTTGGTGTTGATGATGATGGTGTTGGTGGTGGTGTTGGTGGTGGTGTTGGTGTGGTGGTGTTGGTGGTGGTGGTGGTGTTGGTGGTGATGTTGGTGTTGATGATGATGGTGTTGGTGGTGGTGTTGGTGGTGGTGTTGGTGGTGGTGTTGGTGGTGGTGTTGGTGGTGTTGGTGGTGGTGTTNGTGGTGATGGTGTTGGTGTGTTGGTGTTGGTGGTGGTGTTGGTGGTGATGTTGGTGTTGGTGGTGGTGTTGGTGGTGGTGTTGGTGGTGTTGGTGGTGGTGGTGGTGATGTGGTGGTGGTGGTGTTGTGGTGTTGGTGGTGGTGTTGGTGGTGGTGTTGGTGGTGGTGATGATGATGCTGATGTTGGTGTTGATGATGATGGTGGTGGTGGTGTTGGTGGTGGTGTTGGTGGTGGTGGTGGTGTTGGTGGTGATGTTGGTGTTGATGTGATGGTGTTGGTGTGGTGTTGGTGGTGTGTTGGTGGTGGTGTTGGTGTTGGTGGTGATGTTGGTGTTGATGATGATGGTGTTGGTGGTGGTGTTGGTGTGGTGTTGGTGGTGGTGTTGGTGTTGGTGGTGATGTTGGTGTTGATGATGATGGTGTTGTGGTGGTGTTGGTGGTGGTGTTGGTGATGGTGTTGGTGGTGGTGTTGGTGGTGGTGTTGGTGGTGGTGTTGGTGGTGGTGATGATGATGCTGATGGTGGTGTTGGTGGTGTTGATGGTGTTGGTGGTGGTGATGATGATGCTGATGGTGGTGGTGTTGTTGTTGTTGGTGGTGGTGGTGTTGATGGTGATGGTGTTGGTGGTGTTGGTGGTACTCACACGAGCACGGACGTGATGGCGATGCCGAGCGGCTCAGCGGCTGCTGCTGGCGGTAGGCGGTGCTGGCGAAGCAGAGCAGCGTCACGCTCGCCATGACGGTGAGCGTGAACGCAAAGAGCGCGTTCAGCCGTGATAGCAGCGTGTTCATCCTGACTGACACACAGACACACACACAGAAAGACACACACACACACACACAGGNCACACACACACACACAGACACACAGAGACACACACACACACAGACACACAGACACACACACACNGACACACACACACAGAGACACACACACNGAGNCACACACACACNGAGACACACACACACAGAGACACACAGACACACACACACAGAGACACGCACACACACAGAGACACAGAGACACACACAGAGACACAGAGACACACACAGAGACACACGCACAGAGACAAAGCTCCCCGTATAGCCTTAACAGACTGTAGGGCAAGTGCTGTTAGCGAGCACCTATGAAGACCGGCACGNTACACAAGGGGTGGGTGGCTAGCACCACGCCCGGCCGCCTTTGTCTCCCCAGTGGCGATGTTTACATACCACACCAGTACTCATTTCAGGCTAAGTCGACTAGGGGAAGCCCAGGACCGGTTCAGATCATCANCACTGGTGTTGGCCGTGAGCGGAATCGAACCCGGGTCGCCAGGTTTATAGCGCAGCGCGCAACCGCTGCACCACCGCTCCCCACACACACACCAGTGAACACACACAGACACACTCAGTGACACACACACACACACAACACACAAAGATACACACACAGAGAGACACACACACACAAGACACACACGCAGATACACACACAGAAACACACACACACACACNGACACACAAAGATACACACACAGAGAGACACACACACACAGAGACACACACACACACACACAAAGATACACACACAGAGAGAGACACACACACAGACACACAAAGATACACACACAGAGAGAGACACACACACAGAGACACACACACACACACACAAAGATACACACACAGAGAGAGACACACACACACACACACAAAGATACACACACAGAGAGAGACACACACACAGAGACACACACACACACACAAAGATAGCACACTGTGGCACAGAGAGAGACACACACACACACACAAAGATACACACACAGAAGAGACACGGTGAGCGTGAACACAGCGTTCAGTCGGGACAGCAGCAGTGTTCATCCTGATAGAGACAATGGTGGTGGTGGTGATGGTGGTGGTGGTGATGGTGGTGGTGATGGTGGTGGTGGTGGTGATGATGGTGGTGGTGATGGTGGTGGTGATGGTGGTGGTNATGGTGGTGGTGATGGTGTGGTGGTGATGGTGTGGTGGTGATGGTGGTGGTGGTGATGGTGGTGGTGATGATGATGGTGGTGGTGGTGGTGATGGTGGTGGTGCATGGTGGTGGTGATGGTGGTGTGTGATGGTGGTGGTGTGATGGTGGTGGTGATGATGGTGGTGGTGATGGTGGTGGTGATGATGATGGTGGTGGTGGTGATGGTGGTGGTGTGGTGGTGGTGATGGTGGTGGTATGGTGGTGGTGGTGGTGTGGTGATGGTGGTGGTGGTGGTGGTGATGGTGGTGGTGATGATGATGTGGTGGTGGTGGTGATGGTGGTGGTGAGGTGTGGTGTGNGTGGCGATAGTGGTGGTGATGGTGGTGTGATGATGGTGTGGTGTAGGGTGATGGTGGTGATGGTGGTGGTGATGATGATGGTGTAATGGTGGTGCTGGTGATGGTGGTGGTGCTGGTGATGGTGGTGATGATGATGATGAGTGGTGATGGTGGTGATGATGGTTATGATGGATGATGTCTGATGATGGTGATGATGATGTATGGTGTGATG
>MU249731.1:117504-199068 GCA_018977245.1 Lethenteron camtschaticum | reverse complement strand
CAATCCTTATTTGGGCAAAGCCACGCCGGTGACTGGCGCTCATTAACATAATTTATTCGTGAAAGGCGTCGCGAGTTGAGAGCCGCTCATTGTGGGAGGGGAGTGTCATCGTCCCCCGCGAGTGACGTCATGTCACCTGCTGCTGCGTGACGTCACGAGGGACCAGGAAGTTGCCACTCGGCCCGTGCACTGAAATCCGAGGTGAGAAATTCTCATTACGGTGGTGGTTGTGTGGTGGTTGTTGTTGTTGTGGTTGTTGTTGTTGTTTACCAAGGTAGAGCCTCTCTCTCGTAGGGATGTCAATTGAGTAGCAGCGAGCATGGAAGCGATGTCCAGATTTAAACTTTACAACGCGGGGCCTAGTGCCTCCTGCCCTCGCCTGGTCGCGTTCGCTTCAATTCTCTCGCTTAAGTTGAATTTGTCTTGACCCGGCTCGCCACTTTGTAACTTGTTTTACTTTAAACATTCACACAGTTTTTATTTTTACCAGGCCACGCCCGCTTGAGCTGCTGTACCGCTCTTGTTTTCAGCAGCGACCTGCCCACAACAACAATAACAACAAGGTGAGGCTCGTCAACACGTGGCGGTGTTCACTCTAGACGCGTGGCGGTGTTCACTCGACACGTGGCGGTGTTCACTCTAGACGCGTGGCGGTGTTCACTCTAGACGCGTGGCGGTGTTCACTCTAGACGCGTGGGGTGTTCACTCTAGACGCGTGGCGGTGTTCACTCTAGACGCGTGGCGGTGTTCACTCTAGACGCGTGGCGGTGTTCACTCTAGACGCGTGCGGTGTTCACTCTAGACGCGTGGCGGTGTTCACTCTAGACGCGTGGCGGTGTTCACTCTAGACGCGTGGCGGTGTTCACTCTAGACGCGTGCGGTGTTCACTCTAGACGCGTGGCGGTGTTCACTCTAGACGCGTGGCGGTGTTCACTCTAGACGCGTGGCGGTGTTCACTCTAGACGCGTGGCGGTGTTCACTCTAGACGCGTGGCGGTGTTCACTCTAGACGCGTGGCGGTGTTCACTCTAGACGCGTGGCGGTGTTCACTCTAGACGCGTGGCGCTCTAGACGCGTGGTGGTGTTCACTCTAGACGCGTGGTGGTGTTCACTCTGGACGTGGCGGTGTTCACTCTGGACGCGTGGCGGTGTTCACTCTGGACGCGTGGCGGTGTTCACTCTAGACGCGTGGCGGTGTTACTCTAGACGCGTGGCGGTGTTCACTCTAGACGCGTGGCGGTGTTCACTCTGGACGCGTGGCGGTGTTCACTCTGGACGCGTGGCGGTGTTCACTCTGGACACGTGGCGGTGTTCACTCTAGACACGTGGCGGTGTTCACTCTAGACGCGTGGCGGTGTTCACTCTAGACGCGTGGCGGTGTTCACTCTGGAACGTGGCGGTGTTCACTCTAGACACGTGGTGGTGTTCACTCTAGACACGTGGCGGTGTTCACTCTAGACGCGTGCGGTGTTCACTCTGGACGCGTGGCGGTGTTCACTCTGGACCGTGGCGGTGTTCACTCTAGACACGTGGCGGTGTTCACTCTAGACACGTGGCGGTGTTCACTCTAGACGCGTGGCGGTGTTCACTCTAGCGCGTGGCGGTGTTCACTCTAGACGCGTGGCGGTGTTCACTCTAGACGCGTGGCGGTGTTCACTCTAGACGCGTGGCGGTGTTCACTCTAGACGCGTGGCGGTGTTCACTCTAGACGCGTGGCGGTGTTCACTCTAGACGCGTGGCGGTGTTCACTCTAGACGCGTGCGGTGTTCACTCTAGACGCGTGGCGGTGTTCACTCTAGACGCGTGGCGGTGGTGTTCACTCTAGACACGTGGCGGTGTTCACTCTAGACACGTGGCGGTGTTCACTCTAGACACGTGGTGGTGTTCACTCTGGACGTGTGGCGGTGTTCACTCTAGACACGTGGTGGTGTTCACTCTAGACACGTGGTGGTGTTCACTCTGGACGCGTGGCGGTGTTCACTCTAGACACGTGGCGGTGTTCACTCTAGACCGTGGCGGTGTTCACTCTAGACACGTGGTGGTGTTCACCTAGACACGTGGTGGTGTTCACTAGACACGTGGCGGTGTTCACTCTAGACGCGTGGCGGTGTTCACTCTAGACGCGTGGCGGTGTTCACTCTAGACGCGTGGCGGTGTTCACTCTAGACGCGTGGTGGTGTTCACTCTAGACGCGTGGCGGTGTCACTCTAGACGCGTGGCGGTGTTCACTCTAGACGCGTGGCGGTGTTCACTCTAGACGCGTGGCGGTGTTCACTCTAGACGCGTGGCGGTGTTCACTCTAGACGCGTGGCGGTGTTCACTCTAGACGCGTGGCGGTGTTCACTCTAGACGCGTGGCGGTGTTCACTCTCTGCATGTCGAGATGGGGACAACCGGGGTCAGGGTCGGGATCGAACCCACGACTTCCTGTATACCAGGAGAGGTAGTTAACACCACGGGGAGAGAGACGCAGCCTCGGCGATGTTGATTGATCCTCAATGAATTTCTTGGTGGAGTAAGGAAGCATTAATACACCACCACCTGTGAGCCATGCCAGTGTGTGACAGTGTAAAGTTTGTGTTTGCAGTAAATTCTATTAACTCTATTGAACAGGGAGGTTATATCAAAGCTGTAGTTTGTTTTTTGTTTTCCTCTGGAGCTCTTTGTAAGAATGGAAACAGTCAAGAAGTTAACACAGCACACACATGCAGCTGAAGTCAGATCTGTTCATCCCAGCATTCAAGGACATCGTGAGCCTGGCTGGCTTCACACCTGTTGTATATGTTGGGCCTTGAAAAATTAATTAAAAATAATAAAAATTAAATGTAAATAGGAAAAATGTGTAATTATCCGAAATTATGCTAATTAGGGAGGTGATCCTATTAAGTATGCAACTGTATGCAATTATGCTAATGTATGCAGTTATGATAATTATGCTTATCTTCGTTGCCTAGGGTCGTATTATCACTCGGGATAATACAATTAGTCTCGTTTTAACATTTACTGATTGTGTCTTCGTGTCTCCAAATTCAAATCTCACCGCAGGATACAGTTCTCATATTTGAGATCATTACGCATGAACTTAGGAAGGCACCACTCGGACTCTTTTGTGTTAAGAAATTTAAATTTCTAACCAAAAACATAACTTTAATATTCGAAATCTTATGCTTGGAATTGTCAACACAGTACCCNTGGAGATGTTCTCATTGATCCGTACATTTAACCCTCAATGATTACGTTGTTTACTGGGTAACAGAACATTCGATTAATTCCTCAGAGTAACGCGAGCATATACGGCGATAGGAAGACGTCCTTAAACATGCATGCGACGATATTCATACGAACGGCAATAAAGAAACATTTCCCGAAAGCAAAAGTATACGTCAATTAATTCATTGGCAAGATTATGCAATCAACGAAAAGGAATGACAAAAATACTTCTGAACGACCGTATCCACGTAACTCAATGGGCAGTAAATGCTTTTCATCTTATTCGTCCCGATATGCGTGTTGTGTGCGTGTGTCTTCTTTTCCACTTGTTGACTTGGCGGATTACGCGGTACGGCGTTCCTTGTGCTGAAAATACCTCGGGATTCCCAGCAGGGCCGCTGGGACGGCGTGTGTGTGTGTAGCTGTGTGTACGTGTGTGTGTAGCTGTGTATGTGTGTGTAGCTGTGTGTACGTGTGTGTGTACGTGTGTGTAGCTGTGTGTACGTGTGCGTGTGTGTAGCTGTGTGTACGTGTGTGTAGCTGTGTGTACGTGTGTGTGTGTGTAGCTGTGTGTACGTGTGTGTGTGTGTGTGTAGCTGTGTGTACGTGTGTGTAGCTGTGTGTACGTGTGTGTGTAGCTGTGTGTACGTGTGTGTGTGTAGCTGTGTGTAGCTGTGTGTACGTGTGTGTGTGTAGCTGTGTGTACGTGTGTGTGTGTAGCTGTGTGTACGTGTGTGTGTGTGTAGCTGTGTGTACGTGTGTGTGTGTGTAGCTGTGTGTACGTGTGTGTGTGTGTAGCTGTGTGTACGTGTGTGTGTGTAGCTGAGTGTACGTGTGTGTGTAGCTGAGTGTACGTGTGTGTGTGTAGCTGAGTGTACGTGTGTGTGTGTGTAGCTGAGTGTACGTGGTGTGTGTGNAGCTGAGTGTACGGTGTGTGTGTGTACGCTGGTGTACGTGTGTGTGTGTGTAGCTGTGTGTCGTTGTGTGTATGTGTGTGTACGTGTGTGGTGTAAGTGTGTGTGTGAGNTGAGTGTGTGTGTGTGTGCGTTGTGTGTGTGTGTGTGTATAGGAGTGTACGTGTGTGTGTGTGTGTGTATGTGTGTGTGTGTTTAGCTGTGTGTGTGTGTGTAGCTGTGTGTACGTGTGTGTGTGTGTAGCTGAGTGTACGTTGTGTGTGTGTGTGTGTACGTGTGTGTGTGTGNAGTGTGTGTAGTGTGTGTGTGTAGCTGAGTGTACGTGTGTGTGTGNAGCGTGTGTACGTGTGTGTGTGNAGTGTGTGTGTGTGTACGTGTACGTGTGTGTGTGTAGCTGAGTGTGTGTGTATGTGAGTGTACGTGTGTGTGCTGTGTGTACGTGTGTGTGTGTATAGTGAGTGTAGTGTGTGTGTAGCTGTGTGTATGTGTGTGTGTGCTTTGTGTGTGTAGCTGAGTGTACGTGTGTGTGTGTATGTGGGGAGCAATAGTGTAGCGGTTAGCGCGCTGCGCTATGAACCGCTCACGGCCAACACCAGTGACGATTATCTGAACCGGTCCTGGGCCTCCCTAGGTCGACTCAGCCTTAAATGAGTACCTGGTGCGGTGTGTAAACGTCGCCACTGGGGAGACAAAGGCGGTCGGGCGTGGTGCTGGCCACCCACCCCTCGTGTGCCGTTCTGGCCTTCATAGGTGCTCGCTAACAGCACTTGACCCTACAGTCTGTTAAGGCTATACGGGGATCTTTGTGCTGGTGTACGTGTGTGTGTGTAGCTGTGGTGGTGTGTAGCTGTGTGTACGTGTGTGTGTGTAGCTGTGTGTGTAGCTGTGTGTACGTGTGTGTGTGTAGCTGTGTGTACGTGTGTGTGTGTAGCTGTGTGTACGTGTGTGTGTGTAGCTGTGTGTACGTGTGTGTGTGTGTAGCTGTGTGTACGTGTGTGTGTGTGTAGCTGTGTGTACGTGTGTGTGTGTGTAGCTGTGTGTACGTGTGTGTGTGTGTAGCTGTGTGTACGTGTGTGTGTGTGTAGCTGTGTGTACGTGTGTGTGTGTGNAGCTGTGTGTACGTGTGTGTGTGTAGCTGTGTGTACGTGTGTGTGTGTAGCTGTGTGTACGTGTGTGTGTGTAGCTGTGTGTACGTGTGTGTGTGTAGCTGTGTGTACGTGTGTGTGTGTGNAGCTGTGTGTTCGTGTGTGTGTGTGTGTCGTGTGTGTGTGTGNAGCTGTGTGTANGTGTGTAGCTGTGTGTANGTGTGTAGCTGTGTGTGTGTGTAGCTGTGTGTGTGTGTAGCTGTGNAGCTGTGTGTGTGTAGCTGTGTGTGTGTAGCTGTGTGTGTGTGTAGCTGTGTGTACGTGTGTGTGTGTAGCTGTGTGTACGTGTGTGTGTGTGGCTGTGTGTACGTGTGTGTGTGNAGCTGTGTGTACATGTGTGTGTGTGNAGCTGTGTGTGTGTGTAGCTGTGTGTACGTGTGTGTGTGTATTAAACACACGGCACTCTTCCTCTTGGCGTTGCAGCTCTCTTCACTGCTGGTTGAGTTGGCGTGATGCTCGCCGTCGGCGGTGTGCGATGATTCCGTCATCAGATAGCGCGCGCAGCTTGTCTGATGGTCGCCGCTCCTCACTCTGGCATTGGTTCCCAGCTGGTGCTGGTCGGTGTGTGTGTGGGTCGAACCCACGGCGCTCTCGCTGGCGCTGACACTCTTGCTCATGGGCGGCTGGTCAGGCTCTTTCCACTGCTCCGTGCTCTCTCCTTGATCGTGCAGCTGCCAGCTTCACACGGACACCTGCCCTTACTTCAGGGCTTGCGCTGGCTCAGGCTCTTTCCACTGCTCCGTGCTCTCTCCTTTCTCTCTCCTTGCTTTCGCCCTTGGCGTGCAGCTGCCAGTTTTGCACTGGCATTGTGTTACCTCTCCCGCCCTCACTTCGGGGCTTCGCCTTGTCGTTGCTCAACTTTCGTGCTCTCCACCCTTCTTCTAAGAGGGCTGCTGCTGTGAGCTGCTCGTCGCTGGCTGGATCACTTACTCTCAAAACTTGTAAATTGTATTAGCACACCTCTTACGCAACTCTGATAGCTTGGTACAATACAACTTATCGCAAACCCTCGATTCCACAAGCGACTCAAAACATCAGGATGAATGTAGAATAAACTTTCAGCGATACTCTGTCAGTTCATACCGAACTCAGCTCTTAACAACACATCGTCCCTTCGCTCCACGAGACACGACACCCATGGTTGATCTCGAGGCCATGCCCCGGAGTTTGCCCCTTTGCAATACTGAATTGCATGATCTGATCTGTGTCGTTGGTTATATCTGAAATTCCCTCCCCTCTCTGTGCGTCTCTTGCGAGAGAAAAAAAACAGATGCCCTCTGTCACCGTCCTCTCTCCGCGGCCGCGCCTGAATGCCCCCCCCCTTCCCTTGATGACCCCGGATGGGCTGTTTTCCGTCTAAGTTTATGCTTGTTGGCATCCCTCCCCCTTCGTTGTGTTTGTTAGCTCAAGGCCAGACACCCTTCATACGTAATTGTGGCTGCCATGTGTTTGTGTCAAATTGTTGGAAGACAAAGGTGGCCGGGAGGCTTTGATTCCATGGAATACATATTATCGGTCTTGTGTGTGTTGGACCTATTTCTTGTACCTCTTATGAGTTACCCCGGGTCTAATATCTCGTGGTTATTATTTGGTTCATGTTTAACCAAGAACCAAGATTCGTAATGCCCCTCGTTGTTACCATTATTCCGAGGGTTTTGCCAAGCTTTGTTGTAAGTCTGTGTCACCAGGGATCGGTGTTTTATTTTGAGTTATATTTTGATATCCCGAGGCTGGAGATATAACCAAGCGCTCACTTTCTTGTCTACCAGAATGCACATTCCTTGGTTCTCTTGGTGAAGTTACATGGATAGAAAGATACAATACAAAATGATATACGAGTTGAATAAGGGTGAAATAAAATAAATAATAAACAGGACCCTGCGGGTGGGCTGGTAGGAACGAATATCAAAGAATATAAACATAATGTATTATTACACTTGTTTAGCCAGGAAAGCCCCACTGGAGGTTTTTGTAGGGTCCTGCCAAGTGTTTGCAGTAGGGGGCGATGTTGCTACACCTAATCGGACGATACGAAGGGAGACTTTGAGGCCTATTTCTAGGCTTTAGGCCTAGCTGTAGGCTTTAGGTCGCTGTGAGTTAATATTTAATTTAAATGTTTTAATTATTAATGTAAAAGCTTGAAATTTAAATGTTTCTATTTTAAAAAATCAGGGAATGTAACATTGTGAAACATTAACTCCCTTTCACACACGCGGGGTACGATACGAAGGGAGAGTTTCAGGCCTAGTTCTAGGCTTTAGGCCTAGCTGTAGGCTTTAGGGCGCTGTGAGTTTTTTATTTAATTTCAAAGTTTTAATTAAAAGCTATCTCAGGGAATTATAAGGAATGTTACACGTGTTTAGCCAGGAAAGCCTCATTAATTTAAATGTTTTAATTAAAAGCTATCTGAGGGAATTATAAGGGAATGTTACACTTGTTTAGCCAGGATAGCGTCACTGAGTCTCAAGGTTTTTGTAGGGTCATGCCAAGTGTTTGCAGTAGGGGGCGATGTTGCTACACGGACGGACGATATAATCTATTGGTGTCTGGTCCACTTCGTTCCTACCAGTATAAAGCCGCTCATATAGACTGCAGTCTATAACGTCGATTTGTTCTTTTTGACGAGTTTCAAACTTTTGCCGTTAAAGAAAATGCGAGTTGTAACGTCCGTTTGTCTCTGCTATGTGCTCTGGAGATTTGTTTGTGAACTGTCCAAAACGTCCGGGGAGGTCATGTCATATGGTCATCTGCCAGCCTGGAGATTTCCAGATAGTCGCGAACCCCTCTTTGCCCCGAAGTTTGTTGTTTAATGACCTCCAGATGCTTGGTGTGGTTTGAGGGGTAGCGGAGTTGAGTGTTGGTTTCATTTATTAATTATTTAAGGAAAAAAATGGGTCGAATTATTCTCAATATATATTTTTGGAAAAGGTCTATATATACAACACACATCTAAGTTGCGATTGAGCATGAATTTATGAATTTCTGCACAACACAAATAGTATTATTTTCAACACCTTTTGCTATGTCAACTGAATTTAGCTTTCATAAATATTCTTTTGTAGCCAGACAGCCGAAATTTGTGACCATTTGCCCTCTCATTGTGTGCCATAACAGCCCGCGTGATGAATTTGGGAAGCTTTTTCACTATATCATGAATATATAAATAAGTATTGACGTGTAAGTCACGTGTGACTGTGTATATGCATTCCTCTGTGCATCGATACTGACGTGTAGATATTTTTTTTTCTGTCTGCAACTGACGCTTCCTCTGTACTTTCCTCTGCAGAATTGGTCTGATGGAGCAAAGGCACTCGGCGCAGCTCGGTGCGACAAGGCAACAATGCGACCGGTGTTCATACAGCACGAATTGTCCTGAACATTTGACACGGCACCAGAGAACACACACGGGAGAGAAACCCTTCAAGTGCAGTGTGTGTGGGAGGNCGTTTGCAGTCATCTACTCTTGTAACACACCAGAGAACACACACGGGAGAGAAACCCTGCAAGTGCAGTGTGTGTGGGAAGGCGTTTTCAGTCATCTACTCTTGTACACACCAGAGAACACACACGGGAGAGAAACCCTTCAAGTGCAGTGTGTGGGAAGGCGTTTGCAAAGTCATCTACTCTTGTAAACACCAGAGAACACACACGGGAGAGAAACCCTGCAAGTGCAGTGTGTGTGGGAAGGCGTTTTCAGATTCAGCTCTCTTGTAAACACCAGAGAACACACACGGGAGAGAAACCCTTCAAGTGCAGTGTATGTGGAAGGCGTTTCACTTCATCTACTCTTGCAACACACCAGAGAACACACACGGGAGAAAACCCTTCAAGTGCAGTGTGTGTGGGAAGGCGTTTGCACAGTCATATGTTCTTGTAAACACCAGAGAACACACACGGGAGAGAAACCATTCAAGTGCAGTGTGTGTGGAAGGCGTTTACAAGTCATCTACTCTTGTAAACACCAGAGAACACACACGGGAGAAAACCCTTCAAGTGCAGTTTGTGTGGGAAGGCGTTTTAATTCATCTCTCGTGCAAACACCAGAGAACACACACGGGAGAGAACCCTTCAAGTGCAGTGTGTGTGGGAAGGCGTTTGCACTTTCATCTACTCTTGCAACACCAGAGAACACACACGGGAGAAAACCCTTCAAACGCAGTGTGTGTGAAGGCGTTTGCACATTATCTGCTCTTGTAGCACACCAGAGAACACACTCGGAGAGAAACCCTTCAAGTGCAGTGTGTGTGGGAAGGCGTTTGCAATCATCTGCTCTTGTAGCACACCAGAGAACACACACGGGAGAGAAACCCTGGAAGTGCAGTGTGTGTGGGAAGGCGTTTGCAAGTTCATCGACTCTTAAAAAACACCAGAGAACACACAAGCATCATAATATCCACAAGGAGCGGAGTCTGATATCAGCTTGTGAAAGTCAAAGTGCCTCAATGAGCCCATCTCTCATGAAACAAGAACCGGAAGAAAATCCCAGCTTGGAAACTTTTAAAGGTATCGAGGTGAAATATGAAGAGGTGAAGGTGAAATGTGAAGAAGTGATGGTGAAGAGCGAAGAAGTGAAGGTAAAATGTGAAGATGAAGATTCAATTCCAAAATCGGACTTTCACATCGATGGAGGCAACGTGAAGCAGGAGGAGAATTCTGACTGTGAGGCAGAGCGAGGCAACTCCCAGCAGTTTGTGGAAGTGGAGGTGTGGGTGGACTTCCTCCGAGACAATACAAAGTCAAATGGAGACCCGGGAGATGCGTAAGCCATAGACCAGTGGTTCTTAACCTGGGTTCGATCGAGCCCCAGGGTTCGGTGAGTCAGTCTCAGGGGTTCGGCGGAGGTTAAGACACACACCTGACTCGTATGATTGTGCACCAGTAAAACATGTACCTATGTTTTGAATTTGAAAAAATAATTTTATTTTTCCATTTAAGAAGGGTTCTGTGAATGTGCATATGAAACTGGTGGGTTCAGTATCTCCAACAAGGTTAAGAACCACTGCCTTAGACGATGCCGCTCCAATAGATGCACCTTTGTCACAGGCCTTTAATGAAAAGAATGTGAAGTTGAACACTCGTTCCTAGGTTCAACCTGCAGGGTAAGAGCGGCCAGTCGTTGTGGACCTGTGTGTTGGGTAGATCTCTAACCAGGAGCGAGAGCCAATAAGCTCCCAAGCATTCACTATGTTATCAATTGCATTTATATTGTGCTTGCTTAATTGCCTCGGCAATTAGTAGTTTTGTATCGTTTCTCGTCTCAAACACTCGAAGAGCATCCCCAAGTAGCAGCTGCCCCTGTGTGGCACAAGGTGGTGGCCCTGCACCGGCCTGCATGTGAACAAGAGCCTGTCAGTAGGGGGCGATGGTTGATGTGGCATCTTAGTTGTGGAGTTTGTAGGTAATGTTTAGAATTTGCTCAATTTTGACCCAGACGACAGCATCCAATGGCCTACTCGTTTGAATGACACAATAGTATGTTGTACATACACTATTAAGCAGACAGTGTTTTTGTTTATCTTGTTAATACGATGTAACCTGATGCAGCATATTTCAATGCAGTAATTTAACTTCGTAAAAATTATTGTCAATAATTTAGAATGAATACTTGTCCGATTGTGTGCGTACATGTAACATTTTGTCTACAAGGGTCAAACATTGATTAAGTGATGTTAGGACAAAGTGTGTGTTTTNGGAGTAACCTGTACAGATCACTCAGGTGAGACTCATTGTTCTTGTGATACAGGTCAAAGAGTACTTTTGTGGTTTCAGGAAGCATCTCCTCTGGAGCAACTCATTGTCTTTGAAATAGGAGCACACTCGGATCATTCATCAGTTACAAGGCAAACCACTTAAAAGTTACACATAGAGGAGGTACATTCTCTACAACACGAATTATAATTTTGCATTACGTGTTGACGTAGATTTTGTCTAACTCGGACTAGAAATGCTCCTTGCTGATTAACGTCTGGATGTCCGTAACTATCGGTTGAAACAAGCCCGGCTGCTGTTGAGACGCTGTGCACCAATAAGGGTCCACAGGTGGCTTGCACTGAATAATTGACGCACTCCCAGAAGTCCGTGCTAGTTATAGTTTGTGTAAAACATTCATTTGTTTCGTGGAGAGATTGATAAATGAAAGATGTTGTGTCTGCTGATCTGCTTCATAGCAAGGAGGTAATTCTAAGAGCCTATTTGAAATGCATTTTTGGTATAGATTTGTATTTGGTTACAAGGCAGAGCACATCTAGTAGATACATTCTCCACAACAACACTCATTAGAATTTTGCATGACGTCTTATATGTTGGCGAACTCGGACAAGAAATGGTCCTTGCCGATTAACGTCTGGATGTTGACAACCATGGGTTGAAGCAAGCCTGATTGCCTGCGGTGCCCTCACAACCATTCACGGCTTTCGGCCAGGAAAGTCACGAAGAAAATTGCACATGAACGACGCATTCACGCCAACTCCCGATGCTCCATTTTGAAGTTTTAAAATGAAACAACTTTGAATTGTATTATGTTTTAATTAGATAATTGTATTATATCATTTTACATCTGGAAGACTTAATTGAAAACAACATTTCGCGTGAATTATTTTCGTCGTTAAGTAGATGGCCTTACCGGGGTTCGGTTTGATGCGGACTTTCTCCTGGTTGGGATCGCGGGTGGAGATAAGGCGACATAGAGCTGGCCGTGCCAGAAGACCGCCGTCTGCAGATCGATTCCAACGCGATCGAACGTCTGTCCCTGCTCCTCCGTCGTTCATGCAGGGGCGCGTAGGTTTGCAGCGCCTCCTGCATGAAAACTAAGTAAAGTGCAGCGTTCATCACAGACAGATGAAGTTGTGTGCTTATATAAGAGTACTCGCGGGAAGTACCCGGTGTGAAATTTCCCACCTTTTATCGTAATATATAGGATACTAAGGCTAAGCACACCCGAGGATTGCACTTTTGTTGAAAAATGAAGTTGCAAATATTTGTCCATTATTGGCCAAAAACGGTATGCCGATATTCTATATTGGGACGTGCACATTTCATCATAAAATGTTCCACTTTTAATCTAATACATAGCATACTAAGGGTAAATACAATTGATGAATTAACTTTTTGTTGAAAAAAAAGCTATGAAAATTTGGCTTATTTTGGTTAAAACCGGCATAAGTAAGTATCCCTGATTTTATTTTTGGGCGTGAAAATTTAATCGTGAAATTTTCCACTTTTAAAGTAATATAGAGCATACTAATGCTTAACAAAATGGAGGAATTCACTTTTTCTTGAAAAATCTAGCTATGAAAATTGAGCAAATTTTGACCAAGAACGGCATTGGTAAAGTATGCCGATTTGATCTTTTACTTCAAATTTCATTGTGAAATTTCCCACTTTTAATGTAATATAGAGGCTACTCAGTCTAAACACAACCGAGGAATGCACTTTTTGTTTCAAAATACAGCTGTAAAAATTGGTTCAATTTTGCCAAAAACGGCAGAGGTTAGCATGCCGATTTCTGTTGGGGTCGTGAACATTTCATCGTGAAATGTTCCACTTTTAATCTAATACATAGCATACTAAGGCTAAATACAATGGAGCCAATTAACTTTCGTCCGAAAATAAATCTGTGAAAGTTGGGCTTATTGAGCCTAAAAACGGCACAGTATGCCGATTAACTTTTCTATATTCGAAAGTTAATTCATGAAATTCCCCACTTTTTAACGTAATATATGGGCTACTCAGGCTAAACACAACCAAGGAATGCACTTTTCGTTGCAAAAAAAGCTAAAAAAAATTGGATCGATTTGCCAAAANCGGCCTAGGTTAGTATGGCGATTTTCCTTTATGGACGTGAAAATGTCATCGTGAAATGTCCCACTTTTAAAGTAATATAGAGCATACTAATGCTTAACAAAATGGAGGAGTTAACTTTTTCTTGGAAAATCTAGCTATGAAAATGTAGCAAATTTTGGCCAAGAACGCATTGGTAAAGTATGCCGATTTGATCTTTTTACTTCAAATTTCATGGTCAAATTTCCCACTTTTAATGTAATTATAGGCTAATCATGCTCAACACAACCGAGGAATGCACTTTTTATTTAAAATACAGCTGTAAAAATTCGTTCAATTTTAGCCAAAAACGGCAGAGGTTTAGTATGTCGATTTTCTGTTTGGGACATGAACATTTCATCGTGAAATTTTCCAATTTAATCAATACATAGCATACTAAGGCTAAATACAATGGAGCAATGAACCTTTGTCGACAAATAAGGCTGTGAAAGTGTGGCCAATTTTGGCCGATTTAATTTTTTTACTTTAAAATTTCATGGTGAAATTTACCACTTTTTTTACGTAATATATAGGATACTAAGGCTAAGCACACCCGAGGATTGCACTTTTGTTGAAAAATGAAGCTGTAAAAATTTGGCCATTATTGACCAAAAACGGCATTTAATCTAATACATGGCATACTAAGGATAAATACAATAGAGGAATTAACTTTCGTCCAAAAATAAAGCTGTCAAAAGTTTGGCTTATTGAGCCTAAAAACGGCACAGTATGCCGATGAACTTTTTATATTCGAAAATTTCATGCATCAAATTCCCACTTTTTAACGTAATATATGGGCTACTCAGGCTATAAACACAACCAAGGAATGCACTTTTCGTTGAAAAATAAAGCCATGAAAATTGGCCAATTTTGCCAAAAAACGGCCGAGGTTCGTATGGCGATTTCTTTTCATGAAATGTCATCGTGACATGTCGCCAGCGGTGTGCTGGAGAGCCAAGCCACGACGTCTACAAAGTGCTGCTCATAGCGAGTAGCAGCACCGGTGGAGGTCGTCACGGCACACACAGAGGGGGGGTGGCCAGCTCCACGCCCGGCCGCCTTTGTCTCCCCAGTGCTGGCGATGTTGACACACCGCACCGGGACTCGTTTGAGGCTGAGTCGACTTAGGGGAGGCCAGGACCGGCTCAGAAAGTCGTCTCTGGCGGCGTTGGCCACGAGCGGGAATGGAACTCGGCTGGTCGGTGCGGAGCGCAGCGCTCACCACGTCACTGCCAACAACAAACTTGAACTCTGACCCCGCCTCTGACGTCACCGCTCAGCGTGACGTCATCGGCGTCAAACGCCAGGGGAGGTGTGCCTTGTTAGTGACGTCATGTGACCAAGGTACCCCCACCACCGCGCTCTTGAGCGTGACGTCACCTCCGCTCCAGTGCCAATCCTTATTTGGGCAAAGCTACGCCCGGTGACTGGCGGCTCATTAACATAATTTATTCGTGAAAGTCGTCGCGAGTTGAGGCCGCTCATTGTGGGAGGAGTGTCATCTACCCCGCAGTGACGTCATGTCACCTGCTGCCGCGTGACGTCACGAGGGACCAGAAGTTGCCGCTCGGCCCGTGCACTGAAATCCGAGGTGAGAAATTCTCATCGCGGTTGTTGTGGTGGTTGTTGTTGTGGTGGTTGTGGTGTGTTGTGGTGGNTGTTGTTGTGTAGCGAGGTAGAGCCTCTCTCGTCGGGATGTCAATTGAGTAGCAGCAGCATGGAGCGATGTGCACGTTGGAACTTACAACGCGGGCCTTGCCTCCTGCCCTCGCCTGGTCGCGTTCGCTTCAATTCTCTCGCTTAAGTTGAATTTGTCTTGACCCGGATCGCCACTTTGTACCTTTGTTTAAATTTCTATACTAACACCGTTTTTTTCATTTTTACCAGGCCACGCCCGCTTGAGCTGCTGTACCGCTCTTGTTTTCAGAAGCGACCTGCCACAACAACAACAACAAGGTGAGGCTCGTCAACACGTGGCGGTGTTCACTCTAGACACGTGGCGGTGTTCACTCTAGACACGTGGCGGTGTTCACTCTAGACGCGTGGCGGTGTTCACTCTAGACACGTGGTGGTGTTCACTCTAGACACGTGGCGGTGTTCACTCTAGACGCGTGGCGGTGTTCACTCTAGACACGTGGTGGTGTTCACTCTAGACGCGTGGCGGTGTTCACTCTAGACGCGTGGCGGTGTTCACTCTAGACACGTGGTGGTGTTCACTCTAGACGCGTGGCGGTGTTCACTCTAGACGCGTGGCGGTGTTCACTCTAGACACGTGGTGTTCACTCTAGACACGTGGTGGTGTTCACTCTAGACACGTGGCGGTGTTCACTCTAGACACGTGGCGGTGTTCACTCTAGACACGTGGTGGTGTTCACTCTAGACCGTGGCGGTGTTCACTCTAGACGCGTGGTGGTGTTCACTCTGGACACGTGGTGGTGTTCACTCTAGACCGTGGCGGTGTTCACTCTAGACACGTGGGTGTTCACTCTAGACACGTGGCGGTGTTCACTCTAGACACGTGGCGGTGTTCACTCTAGACACGTGGTGTTCACTCTAGACACGTGGCGGTGTTCACTCTAGACACGTGGCGGTGTTCACTCTAGACACGTGGCGGTGTTCACTCTAGACACGTGGCGGTGTTCACTCTAGACGCGTGGCGGTGTTCGCTCTAGACGCGTGGCGGTGTTCACTCTAGACGTGTGGCGTGTTCACTAGACACGTGGCGGTGTTCACTCTAGACGCGTGGCGGTGTTCACTCTAGACACGTGGCGTGTTCACTCTAGACACGTGGCGGTGTTCACTCTAGACAGTGGCGGTGTTCACTCTAGACACGTGGCGGTGTTCACTCTAGACACGTGGCGGTGTTCACTCTAGACACGTGGCGGTGTTCACTCTAGACACGTGGCGGTGTTCACTCTAGACGCGTGGTGGTGTTCACTCTAGACACGTGGTGGTGTTCACTCTAGACACGTGGCGGTGTACTCACTGGTGGTGTTCACTCTAGACGTGTGGCGGTGTTCACTCTAGACACGTGGCGGTGTTCACTCTAGACACGTGGCGGTGTTCACTCTAGACGCGTGGCGGTGTTCACTCTAGACGCGTGGCGGTGTTCACTCTAGACACGTGGCGGTGTTCACTCTAGACACGTGGCGGTGTTCACTCTAGACGTGGCGGTGTTCACTCTAGACACGTGGCGGTGTTCACTCTAGACACGTGGCGGTGTTCACTCTAGACGCGTGGCGGTGTTCACTCTAGACACGTGGCGGTGTTCACTCTAGACGTGGCGGTGTTCACTCTAGACGCGTGGCGTGTTCACTCTAGACACGTGGCGGTGTTCACTCTAGACACGTGGCGGTGTTCACTCTAGACGCGTGGCGGTGTTCACTCTAGACACGTGGCGGTGTTCACTCTAGACACGTGGCGGTGTTCACTCTAGACGCGTGGTGGTGTTCTCTAGACACGTGGCGGTGTTCACTCTAGACGCGTGGCGGTGTTCACTCTAGACACGTGGTGGTGTTCACTCTAGACACGTGGCGGTGTTCACTCTAGACGCGTGGTGGTGTTCACTCTAGACACGTGGCGGTGTTCACTCTAGACGCGTGGTGGTGTTCACTCTAGACGCGTGGCGGTGTTCACTCTAGACACGTGGCGTGTTCACTCTAGACGCGTGGCGGTGTTCACTCTAGACGCGTGGCGGTGTTCACTCTAGACGCGTGGGGTGTTCACTCTGACGCGTGGCGGTGTTCACTCTAGACGCGTGCGGTGTTCACTCTAGACACGTGGCGGTGTTCACTCTAGACCGTGGCGGTGTTCACTCTAGACGCGTGGCGGTGTTCACTCTAGACGCGTGGCGGTGTTCACTCTGACGCGTGGCGGTGTTCACTCTAGACGCGTGGTGGTGTTCACTCTAGACACGTGGCGGTGTTCACTCTAGAGCGTGGCGGTGTTCACTCTGGCGTGGCGGTGTTCACTCTGGACGCGTGGCGGTGTTCACTCTAGACACGTGGCGGTGTTCACTCTAGACCGTGGCGGTGTTCACTCTAGACGCGTGGCGGTGTTCACTCTGGACGCGTGGCGGTGTTCACTCTAGACACGTGGCGGTGTTCACTCTGGACGCGTGGCGGTGTTCACTCTAGACACGTGGTGGTGTTCACTCTAGACACGTGGCGGTGTTCACTCTAGACGCGTGGCGGTGTTCACTAGACGCGTGGTGGTGTTCACTCTAGACGCGTGGCGGTGTTCACTCTAGACGCGTGGTGGTGTTCACTCTAGACACGTGGTGGTGTTCACTCTGGACACGTGGCGGTGTTCACTCTAGACACGTGGCGGTGTTCACTCTAGACGCGTGGCGGTGTTCACTCTGGACACGTGGCGGTGTTCACTCTAGACGGGGGGNCGTGGCGGTGTTCACTCTAGACACGTGGCGGTGTTCACTCTAGACGCGTGGCGGTGTTCACTCTAGACGCGTGGCGGTGTTCACTCTAGACGCGTGGCGGTGTTCACTCTAGACGCGTGGCGGTGTTCACTCTAGACACGTGGCGGTGTTCACTCTAGACGCGTGGCGGTGTTCACTCTAGACGCGTGGCGTGTTCACTCTAGACGCGTGGCGGTGTTCACTCTAGACGCGTGGCGGTGTTCACTCTAGACACGTGGCGGCNTGTTCACTCTAGACGCGTGGCGGTGTTCACTAGACACGTGGCGGTGTTCACTCTAGACGCTGGCGGTGTTCACTCTGGACGCGTGGGGTGTTCACTCTAGACACGTGGTGTGTTCACTCTAGACACGTGGCGGTGTTCACTAGACACGTGGCGGTGTTACTCTAGACGCTTGGCGGTGTTCACTCTGGACGCGTGGTGGTGTTCACTCTAGACACGTGGTGGTGTTCACTAGACACGTGGCGGTGTTCACTCTAGACGCGTGGCGGTGTTCACTCTAGACGTGGCGGTGTTCACTCTAGACACGTGCGGTGTTCACTCTAGACACGTGGTGGTGTTCACTCTAGACACGTGGCGGTGTTCACTCTAGACGTGGCGGTGTTCACTCTAGACACGTGGCGGTGTTCACTCTAGACGCGTGGGGTGTTCACTCTAGACACGTGGCGGTGTTCACTCTAGACGCGTGGCGGTGTTCACTCTAGACGCGTGGCGGTGTTCACTCTAGACGCGTGGCGGTGTTCACTCTAGACGCGTGGCGGTGTTCACTCTAGACGCGTGGCGGTGTTCACTCTAGACACGTGGTGGTGTTCACTCTAGACACGTGGTGGTGTTCACTCTAGACGCGTGGTGGTGTTCACTCTAGACACGTGGCGGTGTTCACTCTAGACGTGTGGCGGTGTTCACTCTAGACACGTGGTGGTGTTCACTCTAGACACGTGGCGGTGTTCACTCTAGACGCGTGGTGGTGTTCACTCTAGACACGTGGCGGTGTTCACTCTAGACGCGTGGCGGTGTTCACTCTAGACACGTGTGGTGTTCACTCTAGACGCGTGGCGGTGTTCACTCTGGACGCGTGGCGGTGTTCACTCTGACGCGTGGCGGTGTTCACTCTGGACGCGTGGCGGTGTTCACTCTGGACGTGGCGGTGTTCACTCTAGACGCGTGGCGGTGTTCACTCTAGACGCGTGGTGGTGTTCACTCTAGACACGTGGCGGTGTTCACTCTAGACACGTGGCGGTGTTCACTCTAGACGTGGCGGTGTTCACTCTAGACACGTGGTGGTGTTCACTCTAGACACGTGGCGGTGTTCACTCTAGACGCGTGGTGGTGTTCACTCTAGACACGTGGCGGTGTTCACTCTAGACGCGTGGCGGTGTTCACTCTAGACACGTGGTGGTGTTCACTCTAGACGCGTGGCGGTGTTCACTCTAGACACGTGGCGGTGTTCACTCTGGACGCGTGGCGGTGTTCACTCTAGACGCGTGGCGGTGTTCACTCTAGACACGTGGCGGTGTTCACTCTAGACGCGTGGCGGTGTTCACTCTAGACACGTGGCGGTGTTCACTCTGACGCGTGGCGGTGTTCACTCTAGACGCGTGGCGGTGTTCACTCTAGACGCGTGGCGACGCGTGGCGTGTTCACTCTAGACGCGTGGCGGTGTTCACTCTAGACACGTGGCGGTGTTCACTCTAGACGCGTGTGGTGTTCACTCTAGACACGTGGCGGTGTTCACTCTGGACGCGTGGCGGTGTTCACTCTAGACGCGTGGCGGTGTTCACTCTAGACGCGTGGCGGTGTTCACTCTAGACGCGTGGCGGTGTTCACTCTAGACACGTGGCGGTGTTCACTCTAGACGCGTGGCGGTGTTCACTCTAGACGCGTGGTGGTGTTCACTCTAGACGCGTGGCGGTGTTCACTCTAGACGCGTGGTGGTGTTCACTCTAGACACGTGGTGTGTTCACTTGACGTGGCGGTGTTCACTCTAGACACGTGGCGGTGTTCACTCTAGACGCGTGGCGGTGTTCACTCTAGACACGTGGCGGTGTTCACTCTAGACGCGTGGCGGTGTTCACTCTAGACGCGTGGCGGTGTTCACTCTAGACGCGTGGCGGTGTTCACTCTAGACACGTGGCGGTGTTCACTCTAGACGCGTGGCGGTGTTCACTCTGACACGTGGCGGTGTTCACTCTAGACGCGTGGCGGTGTTCACTCTAGACGCGTGGCGGTGTTCACTCTAGACGCGTGGCGGTGTTCACTCTAGACACGTGGCGGTGTTCACTCTAGACGTGGCGGTGTTCACTCTAGACGCGTGCGGTGTTCACTCTAGACGTGGCGGTGTTCATCTAGACACGTGGTGGTGTTCACTCTAGACGCGTGGCGGTGTTCATTCTAGACACGTGGCGGTGTTCACTCTAGACGCTTGGCGTGTTCACTCTGACGCGTGGTGGTGTTCACTCTAGACACGTGGTGGTGTTCTAGACACGTGGCGGTGTTCACTCTAGACGCTTGGCGGTGTTCACTCTGGACGCGTGGTGGTGTTCACTCTAGACACGTGGTGGTGTTCACTCTAGACGCGTGGCGGTGTTCACTCTAGACACGTGGCGGTGTTCACTCTAGACGCGTGGCGGTGTTCACTCTAGACGCGTGGCGGTGTTCACTCTAGACGCGTGCGGTGTTCACTCTAGACGCGTGGCGGTGTTCACTCTAGACACGTGGTGGTGTTCACTCTAGACACGTGGTGGTGTTCACTCTAGACACGTGGTGGTGTTCACTCTAGACCTGGTGGTGTTCACTCTGGACGCGTGGTGGTGTTCACTCTAGACGCGTGGTGGTGTTCACTCTAGACGCGTGGTGGTGTTCACTCTAGACGCGTGGCGGTGTTCACTCTAGACGCGTGGCGGTGTTCACTCTAGACACGTGGCGATGTTCACTCTAGACACGTGGCGGTGTTCACTCTCTGCATGTGGAGTGGGGACAACCGGGGGATCCGGAGGGAAATCGACGTGACCACGGGGAGAGAGAGAGAGAGACGCAAACTACAAATATACAGCAGGCGTCAGGGTTGAGATCGAACCCACGACTTCCTGTATGCCAGGAGAGGTAGTTAACATCTCACCATGGAGAGAGAGAGAGACATGCAGCCTTGGCTGTGTTGGTTGATCCTCAATGAATTACTTGGTGGAGTGAGGAAGCATTAATACTGAGCAGGTGAAGGTGGCCAGGCGTGGGTCTGGACACACCACCACCTGTGAACCATGCCAGTGAAAACCCTAAAATTGATTCTTGTAAGAAAGAAAAAAGCTGAAAGAAATCAATTTAACTAAATGGGATGTTTTTCACTGAAGGAAATTCAACCTTAACCCACTTCTACGTAATGTCAATTTTGGCAACTCGGGAAGGGAATGACGTGGCGAGCTGAAAATAGTCGCGTTCGCTTATAAATTCCAGACAGCATAAGCTGTGAAACTTTCATGACGCCAGAGCTCAGCGTTGGACAGTTATTGCTGCTTCACACAAACAAACAGATGCCATTTCTGCTTCATATTTAAGATGGCAGTTGTACACGTTCTTCGCACGGATTTGTATTGAAACTCCGAGAAGCTAATGCTTCATCGGCCAGGAGCGAAGCGCCACCTAAAATATCCGGCACGCTATGAACAGCTGTAGAAGTACGGCGCCGAAGAGCCATATGGTAGGGGGGTAAGCGTTGCAGAGCGCTTAACTCAGGTGTGTTGCGGGTTGACGCCACACACTCCATGGTCATTTCTCCCCCCTCCTCCCAAAATACAAAAGTCTATTTTTATAGCTATTACATTGTGTACAGTATGGAACCTACCCACATGCCAAATTTCAAGTGTGTTGCATGTTGGGAATATGCTAAACATTTCGAACAGACACACATATCCACACATTTCACTTTTATATATAGACTATCTTTACTACCCGGCTTCGCCCGGGACTTGGATTCTTGTCTTGGATTAAAACACGGCCTACGCGGAGTGTTTGGGGGGGGGGGGGGGGTGACGTCAGCAAGCACACTGCGTAACGCTGCCGCATGCGGGTGTGACATCACAGATGTGATCACAGATGTGATGTCACCGCTCACTTGCGTGCAAAATAAATGCATTATTGTGCCCCCGCCCCTTCCCAAAATACAAAAGTCTATTTTTATATTTCCATTTAAAGCTTTCGTGACTGCAGGGATTCATCTTCTTGTTCTTCCGGTAAAGTCACGTAGAAGGAAGTAATAAATAATAAAAATAAAACATAAAACAATTCTCACGACGTTTCGGCCACAACGCAAGTATCCGTCCTCAGGTGAAAACCAGGTCTGTCGAGGCGACAGCGTCTGAATGAAACAGCACACGTGCTTGGAGCATGTGTATATCTTGAATGAGACGGAGACTTCTTTTAGAGGCCACACGCTTTATTTCCAATAACCACTAGTCCTCACTCACTGGGGAACAGCCCAACCACACAACCTAGGGAGGTATGGCCTCCACTCTATTCCCTACTACTCTCCTTCCCTAGTCTATAGCTACTCCGCCCAGGGACGCTTAACGGCCCCTCGGCCACTCAGTCCCGGCGGGGCGGCATCCTCGAGGCTTGGGGTCCCGGATCTCCGGCGGCACCTCCTTCAGCTTCAGATGAGATAGACTGACTCCCGCTCTCCGGGAGCCGTCTTATATATCCCCTCCCTGAGGGTGGGGTGACTCGGCCCTGGCTCTCGCCAGCCCCCTCCCCTCAGAGCGTTTCCAACCGCCTCTCGTCCCTGCCGGTACAAACCGGTCCAAACCGGTACGTACCCCTCCCTAGGTTGTGTGACCTGTGTCATTCTTGACCACCACACATGTATATAAGCTGGGTTGGAAGGGGGAAAAAAGGGGGAGCCTTGACAAAAGAATATGCATATCAAGAGGAATTTAGCATATTTATGGAAATGCAGGTATGTGATTAGTACTACTTATGCCCGTGCATTATGCAGGATTAGCTGCTAATCCTGCATAATGCACGGAGGATTAGCAGCTAATCCTGCATAATGCACGGGCATAAGTAGTACTAATCACATACCTGCATTTCCCATAAATATGCTAAATTCCTCTTGATATGCATATTCTTTTGTCAAGGCTCCCCCCTTTTTTCCCCCCTTCCAACCCAGCTTATATACATGCTCCAAGCACGTGTGCTGTTTCATTCAGACGCTGTCGCCTCGACAGACCTGGTTTTCACCTGAGGACGGGTACTTGCGTTGTGGCCGAAAACGTCGTGAGAATTGTTTTATTATGTTTTATTTTTATTATTCTATTTTTATACTTTTGCATTGTGTACAGTGTGGAAGCTACCCACATGCCAAATTTCAAGTTTGTTGCATGTCGGGAAGTATGCTAAACATTTCGAACAGACATATTCACAAATTTCCTTTTTTTATACATAGATAAATCGGCATTTTGCGACCCCACCGCCGCCACCGTGTGGCATATTATTACGTGCCAGGGACTCTGAGAGGACAACAGTCCGTGTCCATAATTGGCAATAAGTAACGGCAAAGCAGTTACAAGCCACTCACAGAATTGTGCGCAGTTGCGTGTACAGTACACGACTTCCCTGAAGGCATCAACACCTTCAGCGAGCGCGATGCCGAGGTTCTTACTTACTAACAACTCCTTACTTACAACTCCTATCGTTTTTCATTTCTGGAGGTGTTACCCCCCCCCCCCCACCTGCAAATCCTGACTCCGCCTCTGTGCGACAGTATGAAGTTTGTATTTGCGGTAAAGTCTATTAACTCTATTGAGCACGGAGGTTATATCAAAACAGTAGTTTATTTTTTTTGGTTCTTTCGGTAAAGTCACGTATAAAGATAAGATAATAAATTAAATAATAGCATACTACGACGTTTCGATTGCAACACAAGCAATCATCATCAGGTATAAAGAAATAGCAACAAAAATCTAACCAGAAAACTATAGACAGACATATAAGCAGACAGACATCATAAAGATACACAGAGAGAGAACACGTATCGGCACAAAGAGAGAGGTCGTCTCTGTGACGGGTCCTTAAATATAGAGAGGGGCGGGGTGGAGAGAGGGAGGGGGCAGAGAAAAAATTAGCATGTCAATGAGTGGTTAGATTTTTTTGTTGCTATTTCTTTTATACCTGATGATGATTGCTTGTGTTGCAATCGAAACGTCGTAGTATGGTATTATTTAATTTATTATTTTATCTTTATACGTGACTTTACCGAAAGAACCAAAGAATAATTCCTGCAGTCACGAAAGCTCCAAATAAGATTAGTTTATTTTTGTTTTCCTCTGGAAGTCTTTGTAAGATTGGAGTGAGGAAGTTATCACAGCACAAACGTGCAGCTGAAGTCGGAACTGTTCATCACAGCAACCAAGGACATCTGTGCCTGGCTTCACACCTCTAAGTTGTGATTGAACATTAATTTATGCATTTGTGGATAACACAAATAGTATTATTTTCAACACCCTTTGCTTTGTCAGCTAAATTTAGCTTTCAGAAACATTTATTTTGAAGCCAGACAGCCGAAATTGTGTGCTCGGAGTTTTGGGTTAACATTCATTTTGAAGATACTAGGGCTTCCAGGCATTTTTCTAACTATTTGTCCTCTCATTGTGTGCCATAACAGCCCGTGTGATGAATTTGGGACGCTTTTTTACGATATCATGTATATGTGAATAAGTATAGACGTGTAAGGCACGTGTTACTGTGTATTTGCATTGATACTGATGTGTAGATGGTGTGGATCTATTTTTCTGTCTGCAGCTGTCGCTGCCTCTGCAGAATTTGTCTGATGGAGCAAAGGCAGTCGGCGCGGCTCGGTGCAAAAAGGCAACAATGCGACCGGTGTGCATACAGCACGGATCGTACTGAAAATTTGACACAGCACCAGAGAACTCACACAGGAGAGAAACCCTTCAAGTGCAGTGTGTGTGGGAAGCCGTTTGCACGTCCATCTGTTCTTGTAACACACCAGAGAACACACACGGGAGAGAAGCCCTTCAAGTGCAGTGTGTGTGGGAAGGCGTTTGCAGAGTCATCTACTCTTAAAATACACCACAGAACACACACGGGAGAGAAACCCTTCAAGTGCAGTGTGTGTGGGAAGACATTTTTATATTCATCTGCTCTTGTAACACACCAGAGAACACACACGGAGAGAAACCCTTCAAGTGCAGTGTGTGTGGGAAGGCGTTTACACAGTCACCACATCTAGTAAAACACCAGAGAACACACACGGAAGAGAAACCCTTCAAGTGCAGTGTGTGTGGGAAGGCGTTTGCACATTCAATTACTCTTGTAGAACACCAGAGAACACACACGGGAGAGAAACCCTTCAGGTGCAGTGTGTGTGGAAGGCGTTTGCACATTCAATTACTCTTGTAGAACACCAGAGAACACACACGAGAGAGAACCCTTCAGGTGCAGTGTGTGTGGGAAGGCGTTTGCACAGTTATCTGGTCTTGTAGAACACCGGAGAACACACACGCGAGAGAAACCCTTCAAGTGCAGTGTGTGTGGGAAGGCATTTTTATATTCATCTGCTCTTGTAACACACCAGAGAACACACACGGGAGAGAAACCCTTCAAGTGCAGTGTGTGTGGGAAGGCGTTTGCACAGTCACCACATCTTGTAAAACACCAGAGAGCACACACGGGAGAGAAACCCTTCAAGTGCAGTGTGTGTGGAAGGCGTTTACACATTCAATTACTCTTGTAGTACACCAGAGAACACACACGGGAGAGAAACCCTTCAAGTGCAGTGTGTGTGGGAAGGCGTTTGCACAGTCACCACATCTTGTAAAACACCAGAGAGCACACACGGGAGAGAAACCCTTCAAGTGCAGTGTGTGTGGGAAGGCGTTTACACATTCAATTACTTTTGTAGTACACCAGAGAACACACACGGGAGAGAAACCCTTCAAGTGCAGTGTGTGTGGGAAGGCGTTTGCACTTTCATCGACTCTTAAAAAACACCAGAGAACACACACGGGAGAGAAACCCTTCAAGTGCAGTGTGTGTGGGAAGGCGTTTGCACTTTCATCGACTCTTAAAAAACACCAGAGAACACACACGGGAGAGAAACCCTTCAAGTGCAGTGTGTGTGGGAAGGCGTTTATAGATTCATCTAGTCTTGTAGCACACCAGAGAACACACACGGGAGAGAAACCCTTCAAGTGCAGTGTGTGTGGAATGCGTTTGCACATTTATCTTCTCTTATAACACACCAGAGATCACACACGGGAGAGAAACCCTTCAAGTGCAGTGTGTGTGGGAAGGCGTTTGCACAGTCATCTGCTCTTGTAAAACACCAGAGAACACACACGGGAGAGAAACCCTTCAAGTGCAGTGTGTGTGGAAGGCGTTTGCACGTTCATCTTCTCTATAATACACCAGAGATCACACACGGGAGATAAACCCTTCAAGTGCAGTGTGTGTGGGAAGGCGTTTGCACACTCACCACATCTTGTAGAACACCAGAGAACACACACGGGAGAGAAACCCTTCAAGTGCAGTGTGTGTGGGAAGGCGTTTTCACGTTCATCGACTCTTAAAAAACACCAGAGAACACACACGGGAGAGAAACCCTTCAAGTGCAGTGAGAGAACACACATGGGAGAGAAACCCTTCAAGTGCAGTGTGTGTGGGAAGGCGTTTTCACGTTCATCGACTCTTAAAAAACACCAGAGAACCCACACGGAGAGAAGCCCTTCAAGTGCGGTGTGTGTGGAAGGCGTTTGCACTTCCATCTACTCTTGTAGCACACCAGAAAACACACACGGGAGACAAACCCTTCAGGTGCAGTGTGTGTGGGAAGGCGTTTGCACGGTCACCACATCTTCAAAAACACCAGAGATCACACAAGCATCATAAGATCCACAAGGAGTGGAGTGTGAAATCAGCTTGTGAAAGTCAAAGTGCCGTAATGAGCCCATCCCTCATGAAACAAGAACCAGAAGAAAATTCCAGCTTGAACACTTTTAAAGGTATCGAAGTGAAATGTGAGGAGGTGAAGGTGAAATGTGAAGAAGTGATGGTGAAGAGCGAAGAAGTGAAGGTAAAATGTGAAGATGAAGAGTCGACTCCAAAATCGGACCACAGCGATGGAGGCAACGTGAAGCAGGAGGAGAATTCTGACTGTGAGCAGAGCGAGGCAACTCCAGCAGTTTGTGGAAGTGGAGGTGTGGGTGGACTTCCTCTGAGACAATACAAAGTCAAATGGAGACCCGGTAGATGTGTAAGCCAGAGACGATGTCACTCCAATAGATGCACCTTTGTCACAGGCCTTTAATGCAATGTGAAGTTGAACACTCAATTCCTAGGTTCAACCTGCAGAGTAAGAGCGGCCAGTCTGTGTGGACCTGTGGTTGGGTAGATCTCTAACCAGGAGCGAGAGCCAATAAGCTCCCAAGCATTCTCTATGTTATCATAATTGCATTTATATTGTGCTTGCTTAATTGCCTCGGCAATTCGGAGTTTTGCATCGTATCTCGTCTCAAACACTCGAAGAGCATCCCAAGTAGCAGCTGCCCCTGTGCCACAAGCAGAGGTGCAAAGGGTTTTGATTCCATACCCGGACCTGGCCGCACCAGGATCGCAAACGGTACTGTAACCTACCCGATACCCGGCTACCTGTACCCGGCCAGGTATCGTATAGGGTACGGAGACGAGTACCGATTGCGACCTCTGGGATGAAGCCATGTTGCATGCGCGGGTGGGTTGATTCTAGGAACTTGAATTGTGAGAAGAGACAAGACGTTGGGAAATGAGTGACAAACGGTTACTCACCAGTGACTCACGGCCTACCCGTACCCGGCCGCACCAGGGTCGCCAACGGGTACCCATACCCGGCCGGTACGGGTAGCCGGGTATCGGGTAGGGTACGGGAATCGGGTACCCGATTGCGACCTCTGCCACAAGGTGGTGGCCCTGCACCGGCCTGCATGTGGACTAGAGCCGGGCAGTAGGAGGCGATGATTAATGTGGCATCTGAGTTGTGTAGTTTGTAGGTAATGTTTAGAATTTGCTCAATTGTGACCCAGACGCCAGCATGCAATGGCCTACTCGTTTTGAATGGTGCATTAGTATGTTGTACATACACTGTTAAGCAGACGATGCAGTTTTTTTTTTATATAGCTTGTTAATGCGATGTAACCTGATGCAGTATATTTCAGTGCAGTAATTACATTTGTTAATATGCCTGTCACTAATTTAGAATGAATACTTGTCCGATTGTGCGTGTACATGTAACATTTTGTCTATAAGGGTCAAACATTGAATCAGTGATGTTTTGGAAGTAACCTGGACAGATAACTCAGGTGAGACTCATTGTTCTTGTGATACAGGTCAAAGGTAGTTGTGTTTTCAAGAAGCATCTCCTCTGGAGCAACTCATTGTCTTTGAAATAGGGAGCACACTCGGATCATTCAATTACAAGGCATACCACTCAAAAGATACACTAGTGGAGATACATTCTCTACAACACGAATTATAATTTGGTATTACATGTTGACACAAATTTCGTCTAACTAGGACTAGAAATGCTCCTTACAGATTAACGTCTGGATGTTTGAAGATATCGGTTGAAACAAGCCCGGCTGCTGTTGAGACTCTGTGCACCAATCGTGGTGCACAGGTGGCTTGCACTGAATCAATGATGCACTCCCAGAAGGCTGTGCTAGTTATCGTTTGTGTAAAACATTCCTTTGTTTCGTGGAGAGATCGATAAATGAAAGATGTCGTGTCTGCTGATCTGCTTCATAGCAAAGAGGTAATTTTAAGAGCATATTTGGAATGCATTTTTGGTAGAGATTTGTATTCGGTTACAAGGCAGAGCACATCGAGTAGATACATTCTCCACAACAACACTCAGAATTTTGCATGAAGTCTTATTTGTTGGTGAACTAGGACAAGAAATGGTCCTTGCCGATTAACGTCTGGATGTTCACAACCATGGGTTGAAGCAAGCCTGACCGCCTGCAGCCCCCTCACAACCATTTACGGCCTTGGGCCAGGAAAGTCACGAAAAATTGCACACGAACGACGCATCCACACAAACTCCGATGCTCCGTTTTGAAGTTTAAAATGAAACAACTTTGAATTGTATTATGTTTAGAATTAGATAATTGTATTTCTTCATTAAAGCTTATATCATTTTACATCTGGAAGACTTAATTGAAACGACATTTAGTGTGAATTTTTCTCGTCGTTAAGTAGATGGCCTTACTGGGGTTCGATGCGGACTTTCACCTGGTTGGGTTCGCGGGGTGGAGATAAGGCAAACAGAGCTGGCCGTGCCAGAAGACCGCCGTCTGCAGATCGATTCCAACGCGATCGAACGTCTGTCCCTGCTCCTCCGTCGTTCATGCAGGGGCGCGTAGGTTTACAGCGCCCCTGCATGAAAGTGATGGAAAGTGCAGCGTTCATCACAGAGAGACGAAGTGCGCTGATATAAGAGTACTATAGGGAAGTATCCGGCGTTGCCCGGGCGAAAAAGACACACACATGGACTTAGACACACAAACATAGACCCACACACAAACACATCTACTTACACACACAGACATGGACTTTAGATACACACACATGGAGTTACACATATCGACTCACACAAACACATTGACTTACACAAACATGGACTAACACACACATGGACTAACACATACACATCGACGTACATACACACATCTACTGACACACATAGACACACACACACAGCGACACACATCGACTCACACATGGACTCACACAGCAATCCCGATGATGCCACAGCTAGAGCAATTCTCTCTGGCGAGCCTTTGCGAGGAGCAGTTTCAAAACAAAGGTCTTCCCAGTACTGGCAGGTGCATCAATGATACAAATGACTCGATTTGTAGTCTCAATGTCTTCCAAGATTTCCGTGTAGGCTTCTGTTTGTGCATCATCAGCTTTGTTAATTTTCCTAAATAAATGTGTAATATAGTAATTACGGCGAGACACTTGACGGGTAGCACACTTTTATTAACACCCACTTAGCCACAAAAACGTGTAGCCAACTACAGCCTACGCTACGCGTTCCACCCGGCTACACACACACGGGCTCTCCGGCCCGTAGCTTCCAGGGAACTCACAGACCCACCCCGGCTGGGTATGGGTCCGACCACTGGGTCCCACAGCCGGCCCTCACAAGGACGTCCGGCCCGGGTCCCACGGTCTCGCCTCTGAGCCGCACAGGGTCCCGGCCCTTACAAGGACAGCGGGCTAGGGGTCTCAGGGCCCTATCTCTTGCTCCTCCGTCTTTGTCTTCACTGGTTACCCACTCGCCGAGTGCTGCTGCACATCGCCATAAATAGTCCTCCGCTCCAGGGGGGGGGGGGGGCCTATGCGGACCGCGATGTGGACATCTGCCTGCGGACCGCGATGTAGCCACACCCGACACGCTCTCACACGATCCCCCCCCCCTTGTCAGCACGCACCGCCACTACACCACGCGATGTAGCCACACCCGACGCGCTCTCACACGATCCCCCCTGCCAGCGCGTACCGCCACTACAAATGTAAGAATCTGTCAAGCATAATAGCATATTTCACGTAGGATCTCTTGAGCAAGGGTATGCAGGTTGTCCCTGTAGGTGCTGGTAGTCCCATAGACGTGAAGTATTTTCCAGCAATGGAGTGCAGTTTGTGTGCTGATTTCTTTTGGGATCTGAAAATTTCATTGTGAAATTTCCCATTTTTACGTAACATATAGAATACTAATGCTTAACAAAATGGAGGAATTCACTTTTTCTTGGAAAATCTAGCTATGAAAATGTAGCAAATTTCATGGTGAAATTTCTCACTTTAATTGTAATTATAGGCTACTCAGTCTAAACACAACCGAGGAATGCACTTTTTGTTTAAAATACATCTGTAAAAAAATTCGTTCAATTTTAGCCAAAAACGGCAGAGGTTAGTATGCCGATTTCTTGTTTGGGACGTGAACATTTCATCGTGAAATTTTCCACTTTTAATCTAATACATGGCATACTAAGGCTAAATACAATGGAGAAATAACTTTGTCGACAAAAAGTTGGCTTATTGAGCCTAAAACGGCACAGTATGCCGATGAACTTTTTTATATTCGAAAATTTAATGCATCAAATTCCCCACTTTTTAACGTAATATATGGGCTACTCAGGCTATAAACACAACCAAGGAATGCACTTTTCGTTGAAAAATAAAGCCATGAAAATTGGGCCAATTTTGCCAAAAAACGGCCTCGGTTCGTATGGCGATTTTCTTTTTATGGACGTGAAAATGTCATCGTGAATGTCGCCAGCGGTTTGCTGGAGAGCCAAGCCACGACGTCCACAAAGTGCTGCTCATAGCGAGTAGCAGCACCGGTGGAGGTCGTCACGGGTGACTGGCGGCTCATTAACATAATTGTGGGGAGGGGAGTGACATCATACCCGCACGTGACGTCATGTCACCTGCTGCCGCGTGACGTCATGTCACCTGCTGCCGCGTGACGTCACGAGGGACCAGGAAGTTGCCGCTCGGCCCGTGCACTAAATCCGAGGTGAGAAATTCTCATCGCGGTTGTTGTGGTGGTGGTGGTTGTTGTGTGGTTGTGGTGGTTGTTTTGTGTGGTGGTTGTGGTTATTGTGGTGGTTGTGGTTATTGTGGTGGTGTGGTGGTTGTGGTGGTGGTGGTGGTGGTTGTGGTGGTGGTTGTGGTGGTGGTTGTGNTGTGTGGTGGTGGGTGGTGGTGGTTGTGGTGGTGGTGGTTGTGTGGTTGTGGTGGTGGTGGTTGTGGTAGTTGTGGTGGTGGTTGTTTTGGTGGTGGTGGCGGTTGTTTTGGTGGTGGTGGTTGTGGTGGTGGTTGTTTTGGTGGTGGTGGTGGTTGTGGTGGTGGTTGNGGTGGTGGTTGNGGTGGTGGTGGTTGTGGTGGTGGTTTGGTGGTGGTGGAGGATCCTGTTGAGGAGCCTTTCAAGACCATCACCCCACCCTACATTGCTGGGCTCACAAAAAATATCTCCAAAATCCTGATAAAACACAATATCCAGGTCCGATTCAACACAGTACATAAAATCCGTGATCTGGTCCCGTCTGTAAAAGATGTGGTTCCAGACATACAGTACCCTGGCGTCTACAAACTTAAGTTGCCTCTGTGGTAGCAGTTACATTGGAGAAACCAAACGACATGTCTCGGACCGCATCCGTGAACATAAAGCAGACTTGAAACACGGTAGGACAAACACCTCAGCCGTGGCAGATCACTGTTACAACTCAGTGGGCTCACATGACATTGACTTCTCCAAGACAGAGGTTCTCTGCAAGCCATCTGGCTATCATGAGAGATTCGTTCATGAGGCGATCCACATATACAAACACAGACAATTTCAACCGAGAAGATGGATTCTGGCTTAGCAATCATTGGAAGGACGTAATAAACCATTTCGGATCTTAACTGATTGTGTTCACGTTTACGGTGACTTTCAGACCGCGTTCCACTCACTGGCATTGTATTCTTTGCAGGGAATGGATTCTTTGCTCCGCTGCAAGTTTCCCTCACTACTCTCCCATTGACATATTTCGTTGCTTCCTCTTAGTATCTTTCACACGACGGCCAATGGTACAGTGTATAATAACATAGTATAAATGTATATGCTTAATACAATGTACAAAGTAATATATAGTATCGTAATTGTATAGTGAATATACAGCAGTGTGATACACATTAGGGTGGGTAGATTAATACATAGTGTAATATTGCAATGTATAAGGTGGTTTATAGCAATACAGTATGTAAATTAATGTTGGGTTTGTCTATGGCAGTATATAGTACGGTGTAGACTCGTGTGATGTAAGAGAATAAAGTTTAGCTGGAAGCATATTATATTTTTTACGACGTAGAATTGTAATGTATTACTTACTGTTAGTAACTCAGCTTATTGTAGAGTATATTTAGTATACTGATGATACTATGTAGTTATACTTTAGTTGTTTACGTGGTGGTTTTAGTTACTGCAGCTACATACTATTAACACTCCTTCCCTTTATTAATGCTACCCTATCCCCTCCCTTTGATGCTGCTAATCCTGCATAATGCACGGCATAAGTATTACTAATCACATACCTGCATTTCCCATATCCCCTCCCTTTGATGCTGCTAATCCTGCATAATGCACGGGCATAAGTAGTACAAATCACATACCTGCATTTCCCATAAATATGCTAAATTCCTCTTGATATGCAAATGTCTTTGTCAAGGCGCTCTTCCCCTCCAACCCAGCTTAAATATATGCTGCCAAGCCTTGTGGTGTTCATTCAGACGCTTTCTGACAGACCTGTTCTTCACCTGAGGACGGCTGCTTGCGTTGTGGCCGAAACGTCGTGAGAATTATCTTATTATGTTTTATTTTTATTATTTTATTATTTCCATTCTACGTGACTTTACCGAAAGAACCAAGAAGATATGGTGGTGGTTGTGTGTACCGAGGTAGAGCTGTCTCACTCGTAGGGATGTCAATTGAGTAGCAGCGAGCATGGAAGCGATGTCCAGGTTGGAACTTTACAACGTGGGCCTTGCCTCCTGCCTCGCCTGGTCGCGTTCGCTTCAATTCTCTCGCTTAGTTGAATTTGTCTTGACCCGGATCGCCACTTTGTAACTTTGTTTTACTTTAAATATTAACACAGTTTTTAATATTTTACCAGCCCAAGCCCGCTTGAGCTGCAATACCGCTCTTGTTTTCACAAGCGACCTGCCCACAACAACAACAACAACAAGGTGAGGCTCGTCAACAGCGTGGCGGTGTTCACTCTAGACACGTGGCGGTGTTCACTCTAGACACGTGGCGGTGTTCACTCTAGACACGTGGCGGTGTTCACTCTAGACGCGTGGCGGTGTTCACTCTAGACACGTGGCGGTGTTCACTCTAGACGCGTGGCGGTGTTCACTCTAGACACGTGGCGGTGTTCACTCTAGACGCGTGGCGGTGTTCACTCTAGACGCGTGGTGTTCACTCTAGACGCGTGGTGTTCACTCTAGACGCGTGGCACGTGGCGTGTTTACTCTAGACACGTGGCGGTGTTCACTCTGGACGTGTGGTGGTGTTCATTCTCTGCATGTGGAGTGGGGACAACCGGGGATCCGGAGGGAAATCTACGCGACCACGGGAGAGAGAGAGAGACGCAAACTACAAATATACAGCAGCGTCAGGGTTGGGATCGAACCCACGACTTCCTGTATGCCAGGAGAGGTAGTCAATGAATTACTTGGTGGAGTGAGGAAGCATTAATACTGAGCAGGTGAAGGTGGCCAGGCGTGGGTGTGGACACACCACCACCTGTGAACCATGCCAGTGTGTGACAGTGTAAAGTTTGTGTTTGCAGTAAAGTCTATTAACTCTATTGAACAGTGAGGTTATATCAAAGCTGTAGTTTGTTTTTTGTTTTCCTCTGGAACTCTTTGTAAGAATGGAAACAGTCAAGAAGTGATCACAGCACACACTTGCATCTGAAGTCAGATCTGTTCATCCCAGCATTCAAGGACATCGTGAGCCTGGCTGGCTTCACACCTCTAAGTTGCGATTGAACATTAATTTATGCATTTGTGGATGACACAAATAGGATTATTTTCAACACCCTTTGCTATGTCAGCTGATTTTAGCTTTCATACATATTCATTTTGAAGCCAGACAGCTGAAATTGTGTGCTCGGAGTTTTGGGTTAACATTCATTTTGAAGATACGAGGGCTTCCAGGCATGTTTATGACCATTCGCCCTCTCATTGTGTGCCATAACAGCCCGTGTGATGAATTTGGGAAAATGTTTCACTATATCATGAATAACTATAGACGTGTAAGTCACGTGTGACTGTGTATATGCATTCCTCTGTACATCGATACTGACGTGTAGATGGTGTGGATATTCTTTTTCTCTTTCTGCAGCTGTCGCTGCCTCTGCAGAATTGGTCTGATGGAGCAAAGGCCTTCGGCACGGCGCGGTGCAAAAAGGCATCAATGCGACCGGTGTGCATACAGCACGGATCGTACTGAACATCTTACACAGCACCAGAGAACTCACACAGGAGAGAAACCTTTCATGTGCAGTGTGTGTGGGAAGCCGTTTGCACGTTCAGCTCATCTGGTAATACACCAGAGAACACACACGGGAGAGAAACCCTTCAAGTGCAGTGTGTGGAAGGCGTTTATAGATTCATCTACTCTTGTAGCACACCAGAGAACACACACGGAGAGAAACCCTTCAAGTGCAGTGTGTGTGGGAAAGGTTTGCACATTCATCTTCTCTTATACCACACCAGAGAACACACACGGGAGAGAAACCCTTCAAGTGCAGTGTGTGGGAAGTCGTTTATAAATGTATCTACTCTTATAGCACACCAGAGAACACACACGGGAGAGAAACCCTTCAAGTGCAGTGTGTGTGGGAAGGCGTTTTCACAGTCATCTTCTCTTGTATCGCACCAGAAAACACACACAGGAGAGAAACCCTTCAAGTGCAGTGTGTGTGAGACGGCGTTTGCACGTCCATCTGCTCTTGTAACACACCAGAGGACACACACAGGAGAGAAACCCTTCAAGTGCAGTGTGTGTGGGAAGGCGTTTGCACAGTCACAACATCTTCAAGGACACCAGAGAACACACAAGCATCAGACGATCCACCAGGAGCGTAGTCTGAAATCAGCTTGTGAAAGTCAAAGTGCCGCAATGAGCGCATCCCTCATTAAACAAGAATCGGAAGAATATCCCAGCTTGGAAACTTTGAAGGTATCGAGGTGAAATATGAAGAGGTGAAGGTGGAATATGAAGAAGTGATGGTGAAGAGCGAAGAAGTGAAGGTAAAATGTGAAGATGAAGATTCAACTCCAAATGGACCTTCACATGATGGAGGCAACGTGAAGCAGGAGGAGAATTCTGACTGTGAGGCGAGCGAGGCAACTCCCAGCAGTTTGTGGAAGTGGAGGTGTGGGTGGACTTCCTCCGAACAATACAAAGTCAAATGGAGACCCGGAGATGTAAGCCAGAGACGATGTCACTCCAATAGATGCACCTTTGTCACAGGCCTTTAATGACAATAATGTGAAGTTAACACTCAATTCCTAGGTTCAATGCAGGGTAAGAGCGGCCAGTCTTGGACCTGTGTGTTGGTAGACTCTAACCAGGAGCAGAGCCAATAAGCTCCCAAGCATTCACTATGTTATCATAATTGCATTTGTATGGTGCTTGCTTAATCGCCTCGGCAATTCGGAGTTTTGTATCGTATCTCGTTTCAAACACTCAAAGAGCACCCCAAGTAACAGCTGCCCCTGTGTGGAACAAGGTGGTGGCTGTTGTATATATTGGCCTTTTTTCAAAATTGATATGAACAATAATTCCGCCAAAATATTTTTTTAAATAATCAACAGCAGCTGCGTTCTACAAGTCACACCAGGCAAGGAAGTAGCCATAAAAGGTAATAAAAAANCCCAGGTGCAAAAAGGGGAGGGGGGTGATAATGAGATTCTGGGCAAATCTCTCCCGGGCTTCAAAGGCCGACTTAAGAATAAGTCGACATAGAATGCACTCAGATTAAGAACCAGGCTACAATCTCCATTAGTGGGTTACTATTTATCGTATATTATATTAATGTCATCCACCTTATTTTTTATTATCATTCTATTTACGTGACTTTACCGAAAGAACCAAAGAATGAATTCCAGCAGTCACGGAAGTTTTTAAGTAAACACTTAGTTACATCTCTAACCTCAGGATATCGAAATATAACTCGAGAATGAAGCCGAACCGGTCAATCACACGCGACCAAGACAATGCGTTCCATAGAGAGAGCCTCCAACCACCTTAGTCTTCCAGAAGCACGTGCTAGCAATACATTACACATCAGCAGGGCACCTTGCCTTGAGAAATCGAACACCATGAAGGAATTCCAAACTATGATGGAAGTACTGTAAACACTGCTCCAAACATACCTTGAGTCACTTACAGAGTCAGAACTGCAAAAAGTGCTACAGTATCAAGCTATTAGAGGTCAACTAATATTTTTAACTTCCAACTGGTACGAGAGAACACGACTTCAAAGGCCACAGCGCCCTTCTTTGAGAGAGAGGGAAGAGGGGCGGAGGAGTGGAGAATGCAACCGGGCAAAAGGAACCCCTCCTCCCAGATTAATTATTGAAATCAGAACATCCACACAAAGAGCGAAATCAAAGGATTTCTGGTCCTTTGTAAAAAGGCGGGCAGAGGGGAGAGAATTTCACATATAAGCAAGGACAGAGCATACAACTCAGTAGTGCGAGGGGAGGCTCTAGGGCAGCGGTCGGGAACCTATGGCTCGCGAGCCATATATGGCTCTTCCAGTGACGGCATATGGCTCCCAGACAATTTTGAGTTGAAAAAATAATTTACAAAAAATCAGTTTGGAACTGATTTTAAAATACTTGTGATATTAGCTTAATAATACTGTGTCATTTAAAGTAAACAGAAATTAGTTTTGAAGATAAATTCACGGGTCACGCCTGCACGAAGCTCAACCTCACCACGTCGTACGAACCAGACTACAAGGCCATCAGCAAAACCACGCAGCACCAGAAGTCGCATTAAAAGTAAGACATTTAATTTATTATACGTTAAAANTACTATATGGCTCTCGATGAAATATATTTAGAAATATTTGGCTTTTATGGCTCTCCCAGTCAAAAAGGTTCCCGACCCCTGGTCTGGGCATGACCTCGAGATCATCCCATGGGTGTCGGAGATGATCCACACACACACGTTGCGCACATGTCGGGACTAATAAGAGTACTCCAAAGTTAACCTTGTGTATCGCCCATTGAATTAGGTAGATACGGTCGTTTAGAAGTATTTTAGTTATTCTTTTTGTTAATTGCATAACTTCTAGATTTGAAGCTTTCGTGACTGCAAGGATTCAGATTCTTAGGTTTTTTCGTAGTCACGTAGACAAAAAAATTAAATTCATAAAAGTAAATAAAAATAAAATTAAAAAANTCACGGTTCCACCTGAAGACGGAAGCTTGTGTTGCCTCCGAAACGTCGTGATTTTTATTTTACTTTTATTATTATTTTTATCTACTGACTTTACCGAAAAACTTAAGAATTTGAATTGCATAACTGTACCAATGAATTGATTGATGAAACGAAACATTTAGAACATCTATGTTACGAATTACACATTCACAGGGAGACTTGTGTTGAAATCTTTCTTTTATCACAGAATCTTGCCCGCGAATGTTTGAAGCTTAGCAAATTGATACCATTTGCTGAAGCAGTCACATTGCCACACCATTGTTCCAAGACATTTAGTTAATTACATAATCTTACCAATGAATTCATTGAGGTCTACTTTTGCTTTCGGGACATGTTTCTTTATTGCTGTTTGCATGAATTGTCACATTAATTTTAAGGACTTTTTCCCATCGCCGTGAATGCTCGCTTTACTCTGAGGAATTAACCGATTGTTCTGTTACCCAGTTTAACAAACGTGATCATTGAGGGCTAAATGTCCGGATCAATAAGGAGAACATCTCCAGGAGTACTGTTGACATTCCTAGCATAAGAGTTCGCATATTAGAGTGTTATGTTTTTGTTTAGAGATTAAAGTTGCTTAACACAGAAATGTCTGAGTGGTGCCTTCCTAAGTTCATGCATAATCATCTTAATTATGAGAACTGTATCCTGCTGTGAGATCTGAATCTTGAGACCTAAACACACTAAGACATAATCAGTCAAAGTTAAAGTGAGAATAATTGTATTATCCCGATTGGTAATACAACCAGACAACGAGGCAGAGCCTAATTATCANAATTTCATACATTAGCATACTTACATACACTTGCATAACTTAATACAATTACACCTCCCCAATTAGCATAACATTATGTACAATTGCATAAATTAGCATAATTTTTATTCATATTTCATTTATTTTCGTTATTTTTTCAAGACGAGATATATACAACATGGCCCTGCACCGGCCTGCATGTCGACAAGAGACTGTCAGTAGGGGCGATGGTTGATGTGGGATCTCAGTTGTGTAGTGTGGAGGTAATTTCGATTTAAAGCTTTCGTGACTGCAGGGATTCATCTTCTTGGTTCTTTCGGTAAAGTCACGTAGAAGGGAAGTAATAAANTAATGAAAATAAAACATANTAAATAATTCTCACGACGTTTCGGCCACAACTCAAGCAGCCGTCCTCAGGTGAAGAACATGTCTGTCGATAAGACAGAGTCTGAATGACATGTCCTCGGCTTGGAGTACCGAAAGCCATGCGAGGCNATGTTTAGCATTAGCTCAACTTGACCGAGACGCCTTGNTTTGAATGGACTAGTATGTTGTACCAACTGTTGCAACGTGCGGTATTTTTTTTTAAAAGNTTTGTTTCGTGTANCCTTGCAGTATATTGCATGCATTATAGTTTGTGTAAAAATTCCTTTGTTTCGTGAGAATCGATAAATGAAAGAGCGTGTCCTGATCTGTTATAGCAAGGAGGATTTAAAGCACATTTGAAATGCATTTTTGGTAGAATTTGTATTCGGTTTCAATGCAGAGCACATCTAGTTCTCCACAACAACACTCATCTTATATGTTCATCTTCTTGGTTCTTTCGGTAAAGTCACGTAGAATGGAANTAATAAAATAATAAAAATAAACCAATTAAATAATTTCACGACGTTTCGGCACAGCAAGCAGTCGTCCTCAGGTGGAGACGGTCTGTCGAGAAGAAGAGTCTGAATGAAATCGTGAGAATNATTATGTTTTATTTTATTATTTATTATTTCCCTTCTACGTGACTTTACCGAAAGAACCAAGAAGATGAATCCCTGCAGTCACGAAAGAAGCTTTACATCGAAATTTAAATGTTGCCTCTTCAGAAGACTCCGTCTCCATACAAACCCACTGCACAAAGACAAAGATCCCCCGTGTAGCCTGGACAGAATGTTGGGCAAGTGCTGTTAGCGAGCACCTACACAAAGACAAAGATGCCCCTATAGCCTGCACAGAATGTTGGGCAAGTGCTGTTAGCGAGCACCTAACACAAAGACCCCCCTATTAGCCCCCTTTCTACAACCCCCTAGAACAGGGGTGGGGAACGTCCGGCCGCGGCCGTAGAAGGTTACGACACATTTATAAATAACGCGGTCTAACCCAAAAACCTTTATTATCAATAATATTGGTCGCGAAAGCCTGCTACGTGTTAAACTGATAAGTGGCATCGTCCAGAGTGATGGTGCATACCCCTGGACAACGAGAAACCACAAGTTCGCCACCATCATTATTGGATAACTTTATGCATAATCGCTTCCTAATCATATACACAATAATTAAAACATTACAATCATTACGCTTAACAAGCATATTCTTAATTAGAATAAAACACGTTTAATTGCGTTTACAATCACACTTAATATATGTCTACATGTGTTTTTATTTTATTCATTTTAAACATCGCAATACTGTATATACAACAATCTACTCACCCACTCTCTTATCCAGCCTCTGCNACTCACTCACCCACTCACTCATTCACTCATTAACTCACTACTCACCCACTCACTCACTACCACCACTCACTCAGCCAGACACTCATTCACTGACCCAATCACCCATTCACTCGCCCAACCGCTCACTCGCGCACCCATTTACCCATCAGCCCAGTTTAGTTTGTAGTTTTTATTTTCCGTAAGGCGCAACGACAATCACAACATTGATTTATACAGAAATCCTATGAGCTATAAAGCTCTTTAACACAGATTTTAGTACACACGGGAGGGCCATCCCAGGCAGCGATTTTTATTCTCGTGATTTTAGACGAATACGTAGCGTGTGAACGCAGCCTTGCTACAAACACGCTGCACCAGAAAGCCACTTCTATATTTATAGCGTGAGGGTGTGGTACTGGAGTAGTGTAGTACCATTATTAGTACTCCGGTACAGGGCAGGGTTCAACACGGATTAGTTTAAAATGCACATGATAGTCACTTATGCATTTATATACATATAGTGTGTGTGTCGTACTTGGTACGATACTCATACTACAGTACCAGTACCCCAGATCCTACGGGTTTTCTCTCCGTGTTTAGGATCACTACTATACACTACACTATACACTACACTATACACTACACTACTACAGTATACACTACACTATACACTACACACTACAGTATACACTACACTACTACAGTATACCCTACACTATACACTACACACTACACTACTACAGTATACACTATACACTACACTACTACAGTATACACTACACTACAGTATACACTACACTATACACTACTACACTATACACTACACTACTACAGTATACCCTACACTATACACTATACTACTACAGTATATACTACACTATACACTACACTACTACAGTAGACTCTCGATTATCCGCGTGTGGTTTATCCGATTTGCGGATTAACCGCGCACCTGAGATTTTGACTTAAATTAACAACTTGTGGATTTTTCCTCAAGCCCAAATGAATCATCTAAAAACAGTTATACAAGATTGTTATTCTTGGAAATGTTTATTGCAAGTCATACGGTGATTAAAGCGAGCAAATGTGTGCTCCGGTTAATCCGAAATCCAAGCAGTCACCTCCACAGGACAGTTGTAGTGCCACAAGAGGGAGGGCTGCTGGGGCTCTGGATCCTAGACAGATAAGCCCTTGGTGCCAGGCGCTAGGATCCCAGGCACCCCGGACAGTTAAGCCCCTTGGCGCCACCAACGGGGGGGGGGGGGGGGGGGCTGTGTGTGCTCTGTGGGATATCTGGGGGCGCACACAACCCACCCTCGTTGGGGACGAGGCATAAAAGGGCAGCTCCCTGGCCGATCGAGGCCAGTCGCAGCTCAAGACCCAAGACCGCCAGCCAGCTTAGGACCCTGGACCCCTCGTCCCGCTTGTCCTTGTAAGGGCCGGGACGCTGTGAGGGCCAGTGGTGGGACTCTGGGACTCCCGGCTCTACGTCCTTGTAAGGGCGAGTTCCGAGGAAGCCAGAGTCCAGACCCGCACCTTGGCTCGGTCGGGTAAGTAGCCTCCCTAGGGGGATTGTAGCCGGAGGACCCAGAGCGTAGCCAGAGCAGTGTATCTAGGCTGTGTACTAGGCTGTGTATCTAGGCTGTGTACCTAGGCTGTGTACCTAGGCTGTGTATCTAGGCTGTGTACCTAGGCTGTGTACCTAGGCTGCGTACCTAGGCTGTGTACCTAGGCAGTGTACCTAGGCTGTGTACCTAGGCTGTGTACCTAGGCAGTGTACCTAGGCTGCGTACCTAGGCAGTGTACCTAGGCTGTGTACCTAGGCAGTGTACCTAGGCTGTGTACCTAGGCTGTGTACCGAGGCTGTGTACCTAGGCTGTGTACCTAGGCTGTGTACCTAGGCTGTGTACCTAGGCTGTGTACTAGGCTGTGTCTAGGCTGCGTACCTAGGCTGCGTACCTAGGCTGTGTACCTAGGCTGTGTACCTAGGCTGTGTCGCTAGGCTGTGTATCTAGGCTGTGTACCAGGCTGTGTCGCTAGGCTGTGTACCTAGGCTGCGTATCTAGGCTGTGTACCTAGGCTGTGTATCTAGGCTGTGTACCTAGGCTGTGTACCTAGGCTGTGTATCTAGGCTGTAACAGAGTATCAGGACTGTTGGAGTGTTGTATTATAATAAAGAAGTTACCTCTACAAGTGTCTCCGGAACCCATTACACAGTAATTGGCACATCTTTACAACAGTGGGTGGCAGGGTTTGATTGATGTTGATTGGCTGTGGCTCTGCTGTCATCCACTCGGTGGGCAGTCTTCTGCGCGGGAGCAGGAAAGTGACTGAGCACGCGCATCGGTCGTTTTCGTTCATTAACAGACTACATTTTCTTAACTTAAACATAATTTACACTAAATGTTAGTGTTGTTTGGCACAGATGTCCGCAAAAAATCGAAGTGTTTGGATTATCCGCGATTTTGCAATATCCGCGGATGTCCTCCCCGTCATTAGCGTGGATAATCGTGAGTCTACCGTATCAATAGCTGGGCTTAAGCCAGTTCTATATCTGTACGGTCTTCTTGGTTCTTTCGGTAAAGTCACGTAGAAGGGAAATAATAAAATTAAAACATAAANTACAATTCTACGACGTTTCGGCCACAACGCAAGCAGCCGTCCTCAGGTGAAGAACAGGTCTGTCGGGAAGACAGCGTCTGTCTTTCCGACAGAACCAAGAAGATGAATCCCTGCAGTCACGAAAGCTTTAAATCGAAATGTATCTGTACGGTGTCCAGGGGCTCTCCAATGTGGACCTCGTTTCGCACTCACATTGTCGACTGTTTGCTGAAAAGGCACAAGGCGCCACGGTGGCGAGATGTTAACGGCCTCGCCCGGTCTACGGGAGGTCGTGGGTTCAATCCCGACCCTGACCGCCCGCTGTTTATTTGGAGTCCCATCTTAAAGGTGCATTCAAAATTATAATACTCCGATTGATGCTCCTACTGCTGTTGTGGAGTGACTCATGCAGCCAGCTATGGCTGCAGAGTTTGGTAGTACATGTTGTTTATGTCTCTTATTGTGAAAATTCCGTCACAGTTCCTATGACCACTGTTTCACTGGTTTCATGGCTTTATTTGGTGATTTCGAAAAGTGTATTGGTTTGGCCATGTTTGTGTTGTTGTAGTACAGAGTTAGACTGATGGCCTTAATCTAAGTTGTCTTGTGGNTGTTGTTGTTGTTGTTTGTGTTGTTGTAGTACAGAGTTAGACTGATGGCCTTAATCTAAGTTGTCTTGTGGTTGTTTTTGGTTGTTTGACTTGCATCCCACTGGGATGTTTGCACACAATGTTGGTGTACGGTGATTTTTTCTGAAATATTTTGCTGTCTTTTTGGATTTTCTGTTTGCACTCAGTCACATAGTCACTTTAAGATGTTTTCTTGTTCATGTTTTTGTTTTAGTTTTTTGCGGTTGCACCCGATTCAAGAGCCGAATGGCTCACAGGGCTCTATACCTAATACTTGAACTAAAAAAGAGCCACAGAGTTCAATGGGCCTCAGCTACTAAGGTAAAAGTAGTGTCATGGTGTAAATGTATATACCTCGCTACGGCATATTCAACTCGTTGACACCATTGAGCGTGAGGTGTGTAGCAGTCAGCCCTACGCTGCACCGATTGCTACCAGCCTCCGGCGACTCCCGACTCCAGAACCCCGCTCGTGGCCAACACCATTTTCTTTTGTAGCTAATTTTCTTGCCCTCTGTGTATGTTGTTACGTCCTGCCATGACTCTCCTTTCGCCTTCGCGATCCTTGCTTGCTCCTATGTCCTTCGTACACTAATTGTCCCAGGTCAATATGCTTCCCAAGTCGTCACATTGTTGTACATTGTCTTTTGGTTTCCTGTCATCATTCCATTCCCAATGCGTTCGCTTCCAAACACCATCATCTTCGTCTGTTCCACACTGATCCTCAGTAACTGCAAATCTTTTGCTCTAATGATCCCTCGACCTCCACCACCCCGGAACCTGCAGAGGTACTCATGGAAAGAGACTCTCCTTCCAAAAATACATTTCATCTCACCCCAACTTCTCCATCAACCCTTTAAGCCATCCATCTTCTTAGCCTAATGCTCCATTGCACCTTTTTATGCTCTTTATTAATTTATTTATCCGTGTTTTTTTATCAATATTAATGCTTCAATATGTTCCTATGTTTATTTATTGAAACTGCTCTGTATAAACATTATAAACTATATTTTATCTCGGGTGAAAAAGGTAAACTTTGATCGTCTTGGAACAAATTAAGCCCGTTAACTTGCATTTCCATATTCCATAAACGATCATTTCAATGGACGATGGTTTTCGTGGAACCAATTATTATCGTGAACCGAGCGAGCCGCTGTTTAACGTAACGACGGACAAATAACGGGGCCTTTCCCCCACGGGAACACGACGTGTTCAATGGATCGATCGCGCGCCTGACGGCAGAGCACCTGAACAGTCGGTCGCGAGCGCTACACATCACCGGCGTTCTCACACTTCTTCGGTGCGCCATGGGGGCATTTTAGCTCGACGTGCACGTGAAAGAAACGTGCAAGAAATGAGTAGCTCAGGCTAAAGAGACGGATGGCTTCTTAAGGGTTGACGGGGAAGTTAGCAGCACGGCTGCTCGCGATATCGTTACACGGCGGGTCAATCCAAAATGTCTCGTCAATAGGACCCTTACGGGAGGCGGATCCGTCAATCAAAATACAGGTGTATCAAAATGATAGACCCAATTTCAAAGCAGTATATTTCACGATGGCAACACGTTACAATTACACAAAAAGTTACAAACGGTTTAATGAGTCACTATGGGAACCTCATTTGCCAGTAAAAATATGATAATTGGTTTTTTACCCTTCTATCTGGCAACAAAACTGACACCTTTTTACAAGGAGTCATGTTTGCATAGACCGCAATACCTGCAGTCATAATACAAACAAAAGACGGTTTAATGAGTCATCAAGTTTTACTAACCATTTTATAAATGCTCTATGTGCCCCTCCACCTGCGGTACGGATAACATCGAGACGATAGTTGAATTCGTCTCAAACGCCTCTCAAAGCGTCTCCTTCCACTGAAGTCACCGCTGCCGTGATTCTGTTCATTAAGTCATCCAGATGAGTCGCTAACGGTGGCACAAAAACATCACGGTCTTTGACGTATCCCCACAAGAAAAAGTCGCAGGGTGTGGTGACGTCTGGGGTGATCTTGGGGCCAAGAGTGCAGCGCCAAGTCTTGGGGTCCCGTGCGACCTGTCCAACGTTGAGGCGGAGTGTCCTGCGAATGACTGAGGCTAGGGGCTGTTTGTGCGCTGGGAGAGGCATCTCGCGGTACTCATTTAAAACTCTACGATTCTAGATTTGAAGCTTTCGTGACTGCAAGGATTCATATTCTTAGGTTTTTTCGGTAAAGTCACATAGGTAAAACATTAAAATTAATAAAAGTTAAATAAAATAAAAATCACGACGTTTGGAGGCAACACAAGTCTCCGTAATCAGGTGGAACCGTCATAGCCACGACAGCTGTATCACGTGACTTACTTGACCCACTAACCCAACCACCCACTCACTCACCCACTCACTCATTCACCCACTCACTCATTCACCCACTCACTCACCCACTCACCACTCGCCCACCCACTCACCCACCATCACAGCCACGACAGCTGTATCAAGTGATACACTTGATACAGCTGTCGTGGCTGTGACGGTTCCACCTGAAGACGGAAGCTTGTGTTGCCTCCGAAACGTCGTGATTTTTATTTTATTTTTATTTTACTTTTATTAATTTAAATTTTTTACCTACGTGACTTTACCGGGAAAACCTAAGAATATTAAACTCTATGCCCCGCCCTCTCTCTATGCCCGCCCTCTCTATGCCCCGCCCTTTCAAGTGGTAAGAGTTTCATTCATGGGCGGTTCGTGTTGCAGATATATAGCAATTTCAAATCGGGTCCAGCCGCGACCCTGACGTGTTCTCAGCCGTACAAATGGGCGTTGCACAGCAGAGGTCGCAATCGGGTACCCAATACCCGTACCCCCTACCCGATACCTGGCTACCCGTACCCGGCCGGGTATCGGGTAGGCGGGTACCCGTTTGCGACCCTGGTGCGGCCGGGTAAGGAATCAAAACCCGTTTGCGACCTCTGTTGCACAGTTAAGAAGCCGATGACGATGATGACAATGAAGTGTGGGTTACGGCCCCACTCCTGTCCGACGTACATCTCGTCAGCGTGGAGGAGTAGGCCAAATACCCTCAAATAACCCCGAGAGCGTTGTCCCGAAACTCGATCTTGAGTTGGCAATTCTGGAAAACTTGCCTCTGGAATGTTTCCATGATTTAAAATCGACAAACTCATTTTGTTTTTATCATTTTCCCTCCACCTTCATGGCGCCTGGCATCTTTCTCCTGATCATATCCTCATCTTCCACCTCCTCTTCCTCCTCATCTTCCACCTTCACCTTAACAACACTTGTGTAGACCTCATGATGACCATCATCAACATCATCAACATCATCATCGTCGTCGCTGTCTCTTCTCTCCTGCTTCACGATCAACAAGGGCCCCAGGGGCCAATGCTCGTCTCCGTGGCGACCGTCGTCACCGCCGTTTCCATGACGACCGCCGTCTCCGTGGCGACCGTCGTGGTTGCCGGGGCTCTCCTCTCCCGTCTCCAGCTTGACGACGGAGAATCCCAAGTGGGGACTCTCGCTCCCACAGCCTCGGACGTCGCCATTCCTGCCTCTTCACCCGGCCACAGTCCAGAGCCGCAGGTTTTGACCGCCGCTACCGACGATGATGCTGCTAACGACGTCGAAGCCGCCGCGGTTGATTCCGCTACCGACGACGCAGCCGCCACAGCTGATGCCACAGATGATGCCGCAGATGATGCCGCAGATGATGCCGCAGATGATGCCGCAGATGATGCCGCAGATGATGCCGCTACGGACGACGCGACCGTTTCTGCCGCGGCGGATCTCCCCGGCGTTCCGCCTCCCCCCTCCTCCACCCCCTCCCCTCCTCTTCCATCCCCTCCCCCCCCTCCCCACGGCCGTTAACCGCGGCCTCCCGCCGGTGAACCTCCCGGTGCTTCTTGAGCGAGGCCGCGTGGGCAAACGCCGGCCGCACTCAGCGCAGCCGAAGGGCTTCTCCCCGGCGTGGGTGCGGCGGTGTCCCCGGAGGTCCCCGACTGGCCGAACCGGCGTCCGCAGTCCTCGCACTCGTACGGCCTCTCCCGGTGTGAGTGCGGCGGTGCCGGCGGAGGCAGCCGGCCTCGGCAAACCCGCGTCCGCAGTCCTGGCACTCGTAGGGCCTCTCCCCGGTGTGAGTGCGGCGGTGGCGGCGGAGCGCGCCCGACTCGGCGAACGCCGCCCCGCACGCCGCGCACGAGTAGGGCCGCTCGCCCGTGTGGGTGCGGCGGTGGCCCCGCAGGTGGCCCGAGGTGGCAAAGCGGCGGCCGCAGTCGCCGCAGCGGTGGGCCGCTCGCCGCTGTGCGTCCGGCCGTGGCGGGACAGGTCGCCCGACGTCGCGAAGCGGCGGCCGCACTCGCCGCAGCCGTGGGNCCGCTCGCCGCCGTGGGTCCGGCGGTGGTTGCGGAGGGTGCCGCTCTCGGCGAACGACTTGCCGCATTCGGGCAGGCGAACGGCTTCTCGCCGGTGTGCGAGCGCAGGTGGCGCCGCAGGTGGCCGCTCTCGGCGTAGGCCTTGCCGCAGCGGGCAGGCGTGGGACGCTCGCCGAGTGGGTGCGGCGGTGCTTGCCGAGGGAGCCCGACTCGGCGAACGACTTGCCGCAGGCCGGGCAGGCGTAGGGGCGCTCCCGGTGTGCGTGCGCTCGTGGTTGCGGAGGCTCCCGGCGCGGTCCGTGCCGTACGGGCACATGGAGCACAGGTGGCGCTTGGCGCCCGGACGGTCGGCGGTGGTGGTGGTGGCGGCGGTGGTGGTGGTGGTGTCGGCGGTGGTGGTGGTGTCGGTGGTGGTGTCGGTGGTGGTGGCGGTGGTGGTGGCGGTGGTGGTGGCGGTGGCGGTGGTGGTGTCGGTGGTGGTGGTGGTGATGGTGGTGTCGGTGGTGGCAGTGGCGGTGGTGTGGTGGTGTCGGTGGCCGGACGCTCCATTGGTTGGATGGGGTGGGTGGTGGTGGACATCCGGTAGAACTGAGGGTGACAACGGTGGTGGAGGAGGAGTTGCCTAGCAACGGAGGAGTTGCTTAGCAACAGAGGAGTTGATTCGCGATGGATGAGTTGCCTAGCAACAGAGGAGTTGCCTAGCAACGGAGGAGCTGCTCAGCGATGGATGAGGAGTAACGGCCCGCCGATGGAGTTGCCCTACCAACGGAGGAACAACGATTGGGCGTCAGCACGACAACTGCTGGACATCTGTTAACAAAGAGCTTTACAGCTCACCGGGTTTTTCCCCAATATGAATAACAAACATTCTGATGTTGAGGAAGTCACTGGGGCTGGGCAGAGACACAGAGACACAGAGAGACGGAGACACAGAGACACAGAGAGACACAGAGACAGAGACAGAGAGACAGAGAGACAGAGAGACACAGAGACAGACACAGAGACAGAGAGACACAGAGAGACAGAGACACAGAGACAGAGAGAGACAGAGACAGAGAGACACAAAGACACACAGAGACACAGAGAGACAGAGAGACACAGACAGACACACGGAGAGACAGAGAGACACAGAGAGACACAGAGACAGAGAAAGACAAAGACACAGAGAGACAGAGACACACAAAGACAGACACAGAGATACAGAGACAGAGACACAGAGAGACCGAGAGAAACAGATAGACACAGAGACACACAGAGACAAAGACACAGAGACACACAGAGAGACACACAGAGACACAGACACAGAGAGACAGAGACGCTGAAAATTATCTTCACAGCTGCCCTTTCTCGTCTCTACTATAAAACTAAACTATTTGTTTTATCTTACCAGGTCAGGACTCGCTAATGTGTCGCACTTTTGTCAGACGCGGCCTGGACTATCACCTGCAGTGACAGCAGCTCAAGTGTCTGACATCGCCACCACCATCATCATCGCGTGGAGATTCATAGCAGAAGCCAAATACTCTAAACGGGTGTTTCTACAGACTTCTAGAGATCCACAGAGACCCACATAGACCCATACTCATAGAGACCCACAGAGACTCAGAGACCCACAGAGACACACAGAGACCCACAGAGACCCACAGAGACCCACACAGACACACAGAGACCCACACAGACACACAGAGACCCATACAGACCCACAGAGACCCACAGAGACCCATACTCATAGAGACCCACAGAGACACACAGAGACCCACAGAGACCCACACAGACACACAGAGACCCATACAGACCCATACTCAGAGACCCACAGAGACCCATACTCATAGAGATCAAAAGAAACCCAGAGAGACCCATACTAAAACACACACAACATACTCACACAACATCCATAGAGTACATTACACACTACACAACATACACACAACATGCACAGCACATTGCAACTACACAATACACACACAACATGCGTACAGCATTGTGCAAAGAATACATGATACACTTCACCCACACACAACAACCGTCATTCGCCACTAAGTGGCGGTGACGTCACCACGACGCTTGTGCCAGGCCATGTGCACGTTGAGGCCACGTGAAGTGTCGAACGCCCGCTGGCAGGAGGTCACGGGCAGACCCAGCAGGTGCCACGGGTCGACTGACCGAGATGACCGAGATGACTGACTGATGCACCACCTGTGCCCCCTACTGTGCCAACTTGCTGTGCTTTAGTCACCCAGCGCTCCGCTCGTTGTTGTGAGCGTCGCTCCTCCCCCTCTGTTGTTGTTGGAGGGTGACTGCCTCCAACTGCCCAGTAGCGTCCTTCACGAGCCTCCTCCACAGAGGCCGATCTTGACACCGCTGGTACCAGTCATCGGCAAGTCCACTCAGCTCCACGTCCTCCTGTACCACTCCATCTCTTCTCCAGCCCGTGCCACACCCATTTAGCCCCTCGATCCGGCCGAACAAAAGCTATTTAGGCATGCGGTGACTGGGCATGCAGGCTACATGGCCCAGCCAACGCAGCCTTGCCTGCCGGAGGAGCTCACCAATGGGACTTTGTCCAGATCTTTCAAGGATTTGTGAGCTCCGCACACAATCCAGACTGGTTAAACCCAGGACTGATCTTAGGCAGGCCAGCCTAAATGTTTCTAACCGGCGAAGATGTTCCATTAGGGGGTCCACGTTTCGCAAGCGTAGAGAAGGGAGGGAATGACCGTGGCCGAGAAGACCTGAAGCTTCGTGCGGAGCGACAGACCAGGTAGCTTCCACACAGCGTTACGCAACCGATGAAAAGATATTGCCGCTCGACTGATTCGGTGTGAGACCTCTGCTGATAAACTGGAGCCGGTCATAAGCACACTGCCCAGGTATGGGAAACTCTCCACTCTCTCCACAACTGCCCTATCACCAATTGGGAGTTGTGGGGTGGAGTATCCGATGGTACAAAATACCCAGGCAGGTGCTTAGTTTTGGTGGGCCCCACCTCTTAGTGGCAAGCTCCAGGTTCAGCAGCAGCGCCAACTCCTCCTCTGAGTGAGCAGCAATCACCAAATCATCGGCATACATAACATGTTTTTACACTATGGGAACCTCATTTGCCAGTAAAAATATAATTGTTTTTTACCCTTCTATCTGGCAACAAAACTGACACCTTTCTACAAGGAGTCATGTTTGCATAGACCGCAATACCTGCAGTCATAATACAAACAAAAGACATAACTCTGATAATGTGCACTGTCCTTGAAGTTGATTGGTCCACACCCGAGACAGCTTTCCTTAGAGCGTACGCCTTTTGGCGTCATCTGGTCCAACCCATGTGAGACTAGGCTCTAAGGAAAGCTGTCTCGGGTGTGGACCAATCAACTTCAAGGACAGTACATACATTATCAGAGTTATGTTCTTTAGTTTGTATTATGACTGCAGGTATTGCGGTCTATGCAAACATGACTCCTTGTAAGAAGGTGTCAGTTTTGTTGCCAGATAGAAGGGTAACAAAACAATTATCATACGTAACATGGTTGACCAATAGGGAGCCATTCGTTAACTGCACCTGGGCATCGATCAGCCTCCCATTCTATCTGTACCACACAACACACGTACAACATGCATACAATATGCACACACTAAACACACACAGGAGTGGTTAGTAGTGGACAAGGTGTGTAATTGTTTTATTTATAATTATATATCATTAGTGATTTGTTTAAGACTCTCTGTTTGTGTCTCTGTGTCTCTCTGTGTCTGTGTGACTCTGTCTGTGTCTCTGTCTGTGTCTCTCTGTGTCTCCTCTCTCTGTCTCTCTGTGTCTCTCTGTGTCTCTCTGTGTCTCTCTGTGTCTCTCTGTGTCTGTGTCTCTGTGTCTCTCTGTGTCTCTGTATGTCTCTCTGTGTCTCTGTATTTCTGTCTCTCTCTGTGTCTTCATCTCTCTGTGTCTCTCTGTGTCTCTCTCTGTGTCTCTGTGTCTCTCTGTCTCTGTGTCTGTGTCTCTCTGTCTGTCTGTCTCTCTGTGTGTGTCTCTCTGTCTGTGTGTCTCTGTGTCTCTGTCTGTCTCTGTGTCCCACTCACCCTGTGTCTCTCTCTCTGTGTCTGTGTCTCTGTCTGTCTCTGTGTCCCACTCTGTGTCTCTCTCTCTGTGTCTCTGTCTCTCTGTGTCTGTGTGACTCTGTCTCCCTGTGTCTCTCTGTGTCTCTCTGTGTCTGTGTGTCTCTCTCTCTCTCTGTGTCTGTGTCTATGTGTCTCTGTCTGTCTCTGTCTCCAACTCACCCTGTGTCTCTCTCTCTGTGTCTCTGTGTGTCTCTCTCTGTGTGTGTCTCTCTGTGTCTCTGTGTCTCTCTGTGTCTGTGTCTATGTGTCTCTGTCTGTCTCTGTCTCCCACTCACCCTGTGTCTCTCTCTCTGTGTCTCTGTGTGTCTCTCTCTGTCTCTGTGTGTCTCTCTGTGTCTCTGTGTCTCTCTGTGTCTGTGTCTATGTGTCTCTGTCTCTGTCTCCCACTCACCCTGTGTCTCTCTCTCTGTGTCTGTTTTTCTGTGTCTCTGTGTGTCTCTGTCTGTCTCTGTGTCCCACTCACCCTGTGTCTCTCTCTCTGTCTCTGTGCCTGTGTGTCTCTGTCTGTCTCCCACTCACCCTGTGTCTCTCTCTCTGTGTCTCTGTCTCTCTCTGTCTCCCACTCACCCCGAGTCTCTCTCTCTGTGTCTGTCTCTGTGTCTGTCTGTCTCTGTGTCTCTGTGTCTGTGTCTCTCTCTCTGTCTCTGTGTGTCTCTCTGTCTCTGTGTGTTTCTGTGTGTCTCTGTGTCTCACCCTGTGTCTCTGTGTCTCTCTGTGTTTCTGTCTGTCTCTGTCTCTGTGTCTGTGTCTCTGTCTCTCTCTCTGTCTCTGTGTGTCTCTGTGTCTCTGTGTCCCACTCACCCTGTGCTCTCTCTGTGTCTGTGTCTCTGTCTGTCTCTGTGTGTTTCTGTGTGTCTCTGTGTCCCAGTGTCTCTGTGTGTGTCTGTGTGTCTCTGTGTGTCCCACTCACCCGAGTCTCGGAGTCTTCGTTGTTGCCGAGTCGAGAGTTCTGGCTCTGAGCGTGACGTCATCATCCCGCGCGTTACACTCGAAAGTGACGTCATCCCGCGTTTTCACTGGAAATGACGTCACGCGCTCTTCGCGTCCCCGACGAATGACGTCACCACGCGTGTAAACTCATGGGCGACGAAGCCTACGTCATCCTCTTGTTGACGGTGGCGTGACGTCACCGACTTTGTACGCAATCCCGAGAGTGACGTCACCCCCTCCCGCAGTTACACTCTAAAATGACGTCACCGCAACTTGCACAGCTGCTGACGTCACTACCACGTGGACTTTAATAACAGAACCAATCTCTCTCTAGCGCCGCTGCCTCTCTAACGCGAGCACTCACGTTTGGGTGGGTGGGTGAGTGGGTGGGTGAGTGTGTGGGTGGGTGAGTGGGTGGGTGGGTGAGTGTGTGGGTGGATGAGTGGTGGGTGGATGAGTGAGTGGGTGTGTGGATGGGTGAGTGGTGGGTGAGTGGTGTGTGGATGGGTGAGTGTGTGGTGGGTGAGTGTGTGGGTGGGTGTGTGGGTGGGTGGGTGGGTGAGTGTGTGGGTGGATGGTGAGTGGGTGTGTGGATGGGTGAGTGTGTGGGTGGGTGAGTGTGTGGGTGGGTGTGTGGGTGGGTGTGTGGGTGAGTGGGTGGGTGGGTGGGTGAGTGTGTGAGTGGATGGGTGAGTGGGTGTGTGGATGGGTGAGTGGTGTGTGGATGGGTGAGTGTGTGGGTGGGTGAGTGTGTGGGTGGGTGTGTGGTGGGTGTGTGGGTGAGTGGGTGGGTGGGTGGGTGAGTGTGTGAGTGGNTGGGTGAGTGGGTGTGTGGNTGGGTGAGTGTGTGGGTGGGTGTGTGGGTGGGTGTGTGGGTGAGTGGGTGGTGGTGGGTGAGTGTGTGAGTGGTGGGTGAGTGGGTGTGTGGATGGGTGAGTGTGTGGGTGGTGAGTGTGTGAGTGGATGGGTGAGTGTGAGTGGGTGGGTGAGTGTGTGGGTGGGTGAGTGGGTGGGTGGGTGGGTGAGTGGGTGGATGGATGAGTGAGTGGGTGTGGGTGGGTGAGTGGATGGGTGAGTGGGTGTGTGGTGGGTGAGTGTGTGGGTGGGTGAGTGTGTGGGTGGTGTGGGGTGGGTGTGTGGTGGGTGAGTGGGTGGTGGGTGAGTGTGTGGGTAAGTGATGATGTTTGGTGAGTGGATGGGTGAGTGTGTGGTGGAGTGAGTGTGTGGGTGAGTGAGTGTGTGGGTGGTGTGTGGGTGGGTGTGTGGGTGGGTGGGTGAGTGTGTGGGTGGATNAGTGAGTGGGTGTGTGGATGGGTGAGTGTGTGGTGGTGAGTGTGTGGGTGGGTGAGTGTGTGGGTGGGTGTGTGGTGGGTGTGTGGGTGGGTGTGTGGGTGAGTGTGTGGTGAGTGTGTGGGTGTGGGTGTGTGATGGGTGAGTGGATGGGTGAGTGTGTGGGNTGGTGAGTGGTGGGTGGTGGGTGTGTGGGTGAGTGGGTGTGTGGAGTGGGTGAGTGAGGTGTGGATGGGTGAGTGAGTGGGTGGGTCAGTGAGTGGTGAGTGAGTGGGTGTGGGTGAGTGTGTGTGGTGAGTGGNTGTGGGTGAGTGTGTGGGTGGGTGTGTGGGTGGGTGGGTGAGTGGGTGTGTGGTGGGTGAGTGAGTGGGTGAGTGTGGGTGGGTGTGAGTGGGTGAGTGAGTGGGTGTGGGTGAGTGTGTGGGTGGGTGAGTAGGTGTGTGTGGGTGAGTGTGTGGGTGGGTGAGTGTGTGGGTGTGTGTGGGTGGGTGGTGGTGAGTGGGTGTGTGTGGTGTGTGTGGGTGAGTGTGTGGGTGTGAGTGAGTGGGTGTGTGTGGGTGAGTGGATGGGTGAGTCGGTGTGTGGATGGGTGTGTGTGGGTGGTGGTGGCTGTGTGGGTGGGTGTGTGGGTGGGTTGGTGGGTGAGTGGGTGTGTGTGGGTGTGTGGGTGAGTGTGTGGGTGAGTGTGTGGGTGGATGGTGAGTGGGTGTGTGGAGTGGGTGAGTGGATGGGTGAGTGGGTGTGTGGTGGGTGTGTGTGGGTGGGTGAGTGTGTGGGTGGGTGTGTGGGTGGGTGTGTGGGTGGGTGTGTGGGTGAGTGTGTGGGTGAGTGTGTGGGTGGATGAGTGAGTGGGTGTGTAGATGGGTGAGTGGTGGTGAGTGGGTGTGTGGTGGGTGAGTGTGTGGGTGGGTGGGTGTGTGGGTGAGTGGGTGTGTGGATGGGTGAGTGAGTGAGTGGGTGGGTCAGTGGTGGGTGAGTGGTGGGTGTGGGTGAGTGTGTGGGTGGGTGAGTGGGTGTGTGGTGGGTGAGTGTGTGGTGAGTGAGTGTGTGGGTGGGTGTGTGGGTGGGTTGGTGGGTGAGTGGGTGTGTGGTGGGTGAGTGAGTGGGTGAGTGAGTGGGTGGGTGTGGTGAGTGGGTGAGTGAGTGGGTGTGGGTGGTGTGTGGGTGGGTGAGTGGTGTGTGGATGGGTGAGTGTGTGGGTGGTGNGTGTGTGGTGGTGGGTGGTTGGTGGGTGAGTGGGTGTGTGGGTGAGTGTGTGGGTGAGTGTGTGGGTGGATNAGTGAGTGGGTGTGGGTGGGTGAGTGTGGGTGAGTGGTGTGTGGATGGTGAGTGTGTGGGTGGGTGAGTGTGTGGGTGGGTGTGTGGGTGGGTTGGTGGGTGGTGGGTGTGTGGGTGGGTGTGTGGGTGAGTGTGTGGGTGAGTGTGTGGGTGGTGTGTGGGTGAGTGAGTGGGTGTGGGTGGGTGTGGTGGGTGAGTGGTGTGTGGTGGGTGAGTGTGTGGGTGGTGAGTGTGTGGGTGGTGAGTGTGTGGTGGGTGTGTGGGTGGTTGGTGGTGAGTGGGTGTGTGGGTTGGTGTGTGGGTGAGTGTGTGGGTGGATGAGTGAGTGGGTGTGTGGATGGGTGAGTGGATGGGTGAGTGGGTGTGTGGATGGGTGAGTGTGTGGGTGGGTGAGTGTGTGGGTGGGTGTGTGGGTGGGTTGGTGGGTGAGTGGGTGTGTGGTGGGTGAGTGAGTGGTGAGTGAGTGGGTGGGTCNGTGAGTGGTGAGTGAGTGGGTGTGGGATGAGTGTGTGGGTGGGTGAGTGGGTGTGTGGGTGGGTGAGTGTGTGGGTGGTGAGTGTGTGGGTGGGTGAGTGGGTGGGTGGGTGGGTGAGTGGGTGGGTGTGTGGGTGAGTGTGTGGGTGAGTGTGTGGGTGGATGAGTGAGTGGGTGTGTGGATGGGTGAGTGGATGGGTGAGTGGTGTGTGGATGGTGAGTGTGTGGGTGGGTGAGTGTGTGGGTGGGTGTGTGGGTGGGTTGGTGGGTGAGTGGGTGTGTGGATGGGTGAGTGAGTGGTGAGTGAGTGGGTGGGTCAGTGAGTGGGTGAGTGAGTGGGTGGGTGAGTGTGTGGGTGGGTGAGTGGGTGTGTGGGTGGGTGAGTGTGTGGGTGGGTGAGTGGGTGGGTGGGTGAGTGGGTTAGTGTGTGGGTGGGTTNGTGTGTGAGTGGGTGGGTGTGTGTGTGGGTGAGTGTGTGTGTCGGTGGGTCATCCCTGTCAACCCATACTTCTCACCCCGTGTTCTTGAACAGAGAAATTGAGTTTTCAGGTCCACACGGCGTACAGCCGTTTCAATCCGGGCAAATAAAACATTAAACATTGTCTCTCTGTCTGTTTGTCTCTCTGTCTCTCTGTCTGTCTGTCTCTCTCTGTCTGTCTCTGTCTGTCTCTGTGTCTGTCTGTCTGTCTCTCTGTCTCTCTGTCTGTGCTTCTCCCTTGTGATGGGATTTTGTAGGATGAGCGCTGAGATGTCTAAGGGCAGGGGTGACCATGAGGTCTGAATTTGTCTGTAATAAGGTAGGGCGCTGATAAGGGGTTGACAGCAATGGGAGTATAGTGTATAGTGTAGTGTATAGTCTAGTATGTGGTGTAGTGTATAGTGTAGTGACTACACTATACACTACACTACACCTATACACTAGACTATACACTACACTATATACTATTACTAGACTACACTACTATACACAACTGCACTACACACTACACTACTATACACTACACTATACACTACTACACACAACACTATACACTACACTATACACTATTACTAGATTACACTACTATACACTACACTATACACTATTACTAGATTACACTACTGCACTACACACTACTCTACACTACACAATACACTATTACTAGACTACACTACTATACACTACACTATACAATACACTACTACACTACACTATACACTATTACTAGACTACACTACTATACACTACTGCACTACACACTACTATACACTACACTATACACTATTACTAGACTACACTACTATACACTACACTACACACTACACTACACACTACACTATAATTGTAAATGTTGTGGGTTTACTCTCCGACACAGCGGTGTGCCGTACTGGTGACGAATTGGCCACGTTCAGTTTACGCGTTCTGTTGAACGACGCCATTTTTCAACATCTTCACGCGATTTAAAGCTTTCGTGACTGCAGCAGGGATTCATCTTCTTGGTTCTTTCGGTAAAGTCGTCACGTAGAAGGAAGTAATAAAATAATAAAAATAAAACATAATAATATAATAATATAATATAATAAATAATTTTTGTTTTATTTTATTATTTTATTACTTCCCTTCTACGTGATGACTTTACCGAAAGAACCAAGAAGATCTCACGGATATAGACAAGCAAGACGCTTTGAATCGGAAGACACCGTGGTTGCATGTGGGCCATCTTCTACACAGGTGGTGACAATATCGAGGCAGGCCTGGTGCCTTATTCAANATTAGACAACGCGTCCCTTTCCATCACGACACAGACGACGAAACCAGAAACACGTTTTACACCATTGGAACCTCATTTGCCAGTAAAATATGATAATTGTTTTTTACCCTTCTATCTGGCAACACAACTGGCACCTTTTTTTACAAGGAGTCATGTTTGCATTGACCACAATACCTGCAGCCATTGTCTTTGAGTTGTGCGCCTTTTGACGTCATCTGGTCCAACACCAATGGAGACTAGGCTCTAAGGAAAGCTGTCTCTGGTGTGGACCAATCAACTTCAAGGACCATGTGAGACTAGGCTCTAAGGAAAGCTGTCTCTGGTGTGGACCAATCAACTTCAAGGACCATGTGAGACTAGGCTCTAAGGAAAGCTGTCTCGGGTGTGGACCAATCGACTTCAAGGACCATGTGAGACTAGGCTCTAAGGAAAGCTGTCTCGGGTGTGGACCAATCAACTTCAAGGACCATGTGAGACTAGGCTCTAAGGAAAGCTGTCTCGGTGTGGACCAATCAACTTCAAGGACAGTGCACATACATTATCAGAGTTATGTGTTTTGTTTGCATTATGACTGCAGGTATTGTGGTCATGCAAACATGACTCCTTGTAGAAAGGGTGTCAGTTTTGTTGCCAGATAGAAGGGTAACAAAACAATTATCGAGACACTTTTTGTTGCGTTGACACCGTCGGAACTCGCGTGATCGAATTTCTCGGTGAGGGACCCTCGATTCCGTGTCTGTCTCCGAACAAACTCCTCGTGCTCTCTCGCCCCCCCCCCTTCTCGCTTCTCGATCTTGTTCTCATTTCTTGGTTCTTTCGTAAAGTCATAACGTAGAAGAGAAAATAATAAATACACGATCTCACGACGTTTCGGCACAACGTAAGCAGCCGTCCTCAGGTGAAGACCAGGTCTGTCGGAGACAGCGTCTGAATGAAACACCACCAGGCTTGGCAGCGTATGTTTAAGCTGCTGGGTTGGAAGGGGGAAGGGCGCCTTGACAAAATAATTTGCAATCAAGAGGCGCCCTTCCCCCCTTCCAACCCAGCAGCTTAAATAGTCGCTCCAAGCCTGGTGGTGTTTCATTCAGACGCTGTCTCCCCGACAGACCTGGTCTTCACCTGAGGACGGCTGCTTGCGTTGTGGCCGAAACGTCGTGAGAATTGTATTCTATCATGTTTTATTTTTATTATTTTATTACTTCCCTTCTACGTGACGGCTTTACCGAAAGAACCAAGGTGGTGACCCCCTTCTCCGCTTGCTCCTACCGCAGCTGCCCGCGGCTTGGCTCGCCTCGCCGTGACGGTGAAGTCGCGTCTGCGACAAAGGGGAGCAAGCAGGAATGAGGAATGCGTCGGCCTCCCTCAACAAACGTACGACAGGAAGAGATCCACTTGGTTCTTCACGATGCTCCTATCGGGTGAATGTTCTTGGACCCGCGACAGCGTCATGTCCCACGCGTCGACGAACGCGACTCGGAGACCCGCGAACGCCTCCACGGTGATCCGGTTCATGCGGAACGTGTTCCAGTTGTTGAAGATCTCCAGGCTGCCCGGCGTGCACGTGTTGGCCAGCTTGACCACCACCTTGGTCCGAGGGCTCCTAGCCAGCAGTCGGTCCACGGCCGCGGCGATGTTCCCGATCCTCCGGCGGAAGACGTCCAGCGGAAAGGCGGTGAAGTGTGCCCCCAGGCAGATGCCGATCACCGTGTTGGCGCCGCCCACCGTGGCGTCGATGCGCTTGGCGGTGTAGATCATCTCCTCTTTGTGCGTGAAGAAGGATGTGATGAGCGGGTACGTGTGGCAGTGCCAGGTCATCAGGATGCTGTTGTCGCCGTCCAACGCCATCCTGGGGTCCTGCCTGCCGTTCTTTCCCAGGTCCACGATCTTCAGCTCTGAGGAGGGTAGAGGGGGGTGGAGAGGGNTGAGCGGTGAACGCTTGGACAGTCGCTCCGCTCACCGCACTCGCCCGGCGGGAGAGTAGTCACCCGCGACTCACGCGGCGATCTTTTGAAATCTGTCGAAGGGGCACAACGTGGAACGTGCAGATTCGTGTACGCCTGCGAGATTTGGACGTTGAAAAAACTAATCCCCATATTTGCATTTTCCATAAATATGCTAAATTCCTCCGTTGATATGTAGTGTATAGTAGTGTAGTGTATAGTGTAGTGTATAGTAGTGGTGTATAGTAGTGTATAGTAGTGTAGTGTATAGTGTAGTGTATAGTGTAGTGTATAGTAGTGTAGTGTATAGTAGTGTATAGTAGTGTAGTGTATAGTAGTAGTGTATAGTAGTGTAGTGTATAGTAGTGTAGTGTATAGTAGTGTAGTGTATAGTAGTGTAGTGTAGTGTAGTGTAGTGTATAGTGTAGTGTATAGTAGTGTAGTGTATAGTGTAGTGTATAGTGTGTTAGTGTAGTAATAGTGTAGTGTATAGTGTAGTGTATAGTGTAGTGTATAGTGTATAGTAGTGTAGTGTATAGTGTAAGGTAGTGTAGTATATAGTGTAAGGTAGTATAGTGTATAGTGTAGTGTATAGTGTAAGGTAGTGTAGTGTATAGTGTAGTGTAGTATATAGTGTAAGGTAGTGTAGTGTATAGTGTAGTGTATAGTGTAGTGTATAGTGTATAGTGTAGTGTATAGTAGTGTAGTGTATAGTGTAGTGTATAGTGTAGTGTATAGTGTATAGCGTAGTGTAAGGTAGTGTAGTGTATAGTGTATAGTAGTGTAGTGTATAGTGTAGTATAGTGTGTAGTGTATAGTGTAGTGTATAGTGTAGTGTAGTGTATAGTATAGTGTATAGTGTAGTGTAGTGTANTAGTGTAGTATAGTGTATAGTGTATATGTAGTGTATAGTGTAGTGTAGTGTAGTGTATAGTGTATAGTGTAGTGTAGTGTATAGTGTAGTGTATAGTGTGTGGTGTATAGTAGTGTAGTGTATAGTAGTGTAGTGTATAGTGTAGTGTAGTGTAGTGTAATGTAGTGTAGTGTATAGTGTAGTGTAGTGTAGTGTATAGTGTATAGTAGTGTAGTGTATAGTGTAAGGTAGTGTAGTATATAGTGTAAGGTAGTATAGTGTATAGTGTAGTGTATAGTGTAAGGTAGTGTAGTGTATAGTGTAGTGTAGTAGTGTAAGGTAGTGTATAGTGTAGTGTATAGTGTAAGGTAGTATAGTGTATAGTGTAGTGTATAGTGTGTAGTGTATAGTGTAGTGTATAGTGTAGTGTATAGTGTATAGCGTATAAGGTAGTGTAGTGTATAGTGTAGTGTATAGTAGTGTAGTGTAGTATAAGTAGTGTAGTGTATAGTGTAGTGTATAGTGTAGTGTAGTGTATAGTATAGTGTATAGTGTAGTGTATAGTGTAGTGTAGTAGTGTAGTAGTGTAATGTAGTGTATAGTGTAGTGTAGTGTAGTGTATAGTGTATAGTGTAGTGTATAGTGTATAGTGTATAGTGTAGTGTATAGTGTAGTGTATAGTGTGTATAGTGTAGTGTATAGTATAGTGTATAGTGTAGTGTATAGTGTATAGTAGTGTAGTGTATAGTGTAGTGTATAGTAGTGTAGTGTATAGTAGTGTAGTGTATAGTGTAGTGTATAGTGTATAGTGTAGTGTATATGTAGTGTATAGTGTAGTAAGGTATAGTGTGTAGTGTANTGTATAGTAGTGTATAGTGTAGTAGTGTATAGTAGTGTAGTGTATAGTGTAAGGTAGTGTAGTATATAGTGTAGTGTATAGTGTAGTGTAGTGTATAGTGTAAGGTAGTGTAGTGTATAGTGTAGTGTATATTAGTGTAAGTAGTGTAGTTATAGTGTAGTGTATAGTGTATAGTATAGTGTATAGTAGTGTATAGTGTAGTGTATAGTGTAGTGTATAGTGTAGTGTATAGTGTATAGCGTAGTGTATAGTGTAGTGTATAGTGTAGTGTATAGTGTAGTGTATAGTGTATAGTGTAGTGTATAGTGTATAGTGTAGTGTAGTGTATAGTGTAGTGTATAGTGTAGTGTAGTGTAGTGTATAGTGTAGTGTAAGGTAGTGTAGTGTATAGTGTAGTGTATAGTGTAGTGTGTAGTAGTATAGTNTAGTGTATAGTGTAGTATATAGTGTAGTGTAAGTGTATAGTGTAGTGTAGGTAGTGTATAGTGTATAGTGTAGTAGTGTAGTGTATAGTGTAGTGTAGTAGTATAGTAGTGTAGTGTAGTAGTGTATAGTGTGTAGTGGTAGTGTAGTGTATAGTGTAGTGTATAGTGTAGTGTATAGCGTAGTGTATAGTAGTGTAGTGTATAGTGTACCCACGGGTTCCTGCGCCTCGTCACGCACCGAGGGCCACACGGGTGCCGCGTTGCCCTACCCTTGACGAATGAGTTGAGGTATTCCCACCACTGGCGGATGGTCGAGTCCCCGAGGAAGATCACCTCCTTGTGCCTGAGGCACTTTCGCACCTCTGCGGGGCTGTCGAAGGGCCTATTGTCGCAGACCACCGACCGCCACACGTGGTTGAAGTAGTGGCCGCTGGGGGTTGGGTTGCCCATCCCCGGGACGCAGGCCACCCCCTGGCCTTCTCTTGCGACCCTGCAGAGGAAGGGCGGGGTGGTTGGGCGTCAGCGCGGTTAAAACGCAAGGATTCATGCGCGTAGTTTTTTCGGTAAAGTCACGTAGGAAAAAAAATGAAATTAAAATAAATAAAATTAATAAAATAAAATATTTTATTTTTATGAATTTTAATTTCATTTTTTTTACCGACGTGACTTTACCGAAAAAACTAAGAGTAGGGTTAAAACGGTTTTTAAACGATTTAATCAATCCATCAATTTACACTATGGGACATCTACTTTACCAGTGGCAAAATATAGTGATAGGTTTTACCCTTTCAACTGGTACAAAAACTGACACCTTTATACAAGGCATCAAGTTTGCAATAACCACAACACAAGCAGTCAAAATGTAAACAAAACGAAACAACTCTGATGATGATAATGACATGCACTGTCCTTGAAGTTGATTGGTCCACACCCGAGACAGCTTTTCTTAGAGCCTAGTCTCCATTGGTGTTGGACCCGATGACGCCAAAAGGCATACAACTCAAAGACAGCGCACTATCAAAGCATTGAGAGCTCGGGGTAAGCATTTACACAATGATGCCTTGCATAAAGGTGTCAGTTTTTGTACCAGTTGAAAGGGTAAAAACCTATCACTACCATCTATCAATATCGGGCCGCTTTTCCGAACTGTATCGGGTTACGTGGGCAGCGACTCCACCAAGGTTTTCCATCCTAAACTATTTTTTGCATTTACACCATTGGTACCTCATTTGCCAGTAAAAAATATGATATTGGTTTTTTACCCTTTTATCTGGCAACAAAACTTACACTTTTTTTACGAGGAGTCATGTTTGCATATCATATTTTTTACTGGCAAATGAGGTTCCAATGGTGTAAATGCTTCACCCGAGCTCTCATACTCTGATGGTGCATTGTCTTTGAGTTGTGCGCCTTTTGGCGTCATCTGGTCCAACACCAGTGAGACTGGCTCTAAGGAAAGCTGTCTCGGTGTGGACCAATCAACTTCAAGGACAGTGCATACATTATCAGAGTTATGTGTTTTGTTTGCATTATGACTGCAGGTATTGTGGTCAATGCAAACATGACTCCTCGTAAAAAAGGTGTCAGTTTTGTTGCCAGATAGAAGGGTACAAAAACAATTATCATATTTTTAAAAATTTTATTTTACCAAGTGTAAGACACCGCTGAGCCACGTAGCTCTGCTTTAGAAGCTGCCTGCCAATTGCAGATGATAGCATCTCAACCAGGTTGGTGGCTGATATCATCGTCATCATCATCGTCGTCATCGCATGGAAATGTATAGCAACAGCCACATGCTCTAAACGCGAGGTGTGTGTCGATTCTAAATGTGGAGGGGGGGGGGGGANCCGATGGAGCTGGAAAAGAGCTACGTGACCACGGTGCGAACATGCAAACTCCAAATACACAGACGTCAGGGTCGGGAACAAGCCCCCATGTTAACTACCTCGCCTATGTACCGGGCGAAGTAGTTCAAGTTCCTGTATTAGGTACAGAGCCCTGTGAGCTATTCGGCTCTTGAATCGGGTGCAACCGCAACAACAAAAACAAAAACATGAACAAGAAAACATCTTAAAGTGACTAAGTGCAAACAGAAAATCCAAGAAAAGACAGAAAAATATTGCAGAAAAATCACCGTGCACACCAACGCTGTGTGTGAAAATCCCAGTGGGATGCAAGTCAAACAACAACAACCACAAGACAACTTAGATTAATCTTCTTGGTTCTTTCGGTAAAGTCATCACGTAGAAGGGAAATAATAAAATAATAAAATAAAACATAATAAAACAATTCTCACGACGTTTCGGCTGCAACGCAAGCAGCCATCCTCAGGTGAAGAATGAAACACCACCAAGCTTGGAGCGTCTATTTAAGCTGGAACCGTTATATTAATAAAAAGTGTGCCGTACTTGGCCCTTCCCCCTCTTCAACCATTATATATACGGAGTGGTAGCTCTTGTAATCTCTCATTTACTTGATACAGTTGTCGTGGTTGTGACGGTGGGTGAGTGAGTGAGTGGGTGAGTGAGTGAGTGGGCGAGTGGGCGAATGAGTGAGTGGGCGAGTGAGTGGGTGAGTGAGTGGGCGAGTGGGTGGGCGAGTGAGTGAGTGGGTGAGTGGGCGAGTTGGTGAGTGAGTGAGTGGGCGAGTGGGTGAGTATGAGTGAGTGGGCGAGTGAGTGAGTGGGTGAATGAGTGAGTGGGTGAGTGAGTGGTGAGTGAGTGGGAGAATGAGTGAGTGGGCGAGTGGGTGGTGAGTGAGTGAGTGGGTGAGTGAGTGAGTNGGTGAATGAGTGAGTGGGTGAGTGAGTGAGTGAATGGGCGAGTGAGTGAGTGAGTGGTTGGGTTAGTGGGTCAAGTAAGTTACTTGATGCAGCAGTCGTGCTGTGACGGTTCCACCTGAAGACGGAAGCTTGTGTTGCCTCCGAAACGTCGTGATTTTTATTTTATTTTACTTTTATTAATTTCAATTTTTATTACACATCTAGGCAAGGCTTCGGTGGTACGGCCACGTGATGCAAAGTGAAGAGTCATCGGTGGCCAAGACTGCCATGCGTTCTAGATTTGAAGCTTTCGTGACTGCAAAGATTCATATTCTTAGGTTTTTTCGGTAAAGTCACGTAGGTAAAAAATTAAAATTAATAAAAGTAAAATAAAAATCACGACGTTTCGTGATTCTTGTGTTGCCTCCGAAACGTCGTGATTTTTTATTTTATTTTACTTTTATTAATTTTAATGTTTTTACCTACCTGGTGACTTTACCGAAAAAACCTACGAATACTGCCGTGCGTGTTGAGCCAGAGGGCCGCCGTCCACGCGGACGTCCGAAGAAGCGATGGATGATGGATCGAATAGAGGAGAAGACGTGAAGACGGTCAACGCATCCCAAGATGCCCTGGACCGAGCCAAATGGAGGAGACAATGTCGAAAAGTGGACCCTGTGCCACAGCGGGCGAGGAAGAGTAGAGTGTGGTTAGGTGCACGGAGAAAGCGAGATGTAGGAGAGCCGGGTCAGGAATTCGGGTCGTCGGAGTAAGATGACTGGGCGGGCTGGAAGCTTAAAGGAAGACATGGGTTCGATCCCAGACCCTGACGATGCCTGCTGATGTATATTTGGAATCTGCGTCTCTCTCTCCCGTGGTGAGATGTTAACTACCTCACCTCGTGTACAGGAGGTCGTGGGTTTAATCTCGGACCCGGTCGCCTGCTGCTGTATATTTGGAATCTGTGTCTCTCTCTCCTCGTGGTGAGATGTTAAATATCTCACCTCGTGTACAGGAGGTCGTGGCTTTGATCTCGGACCCGGTCGCCTGCTGATGTATATTTGGTAAGGGAGCAACTCAGTGGGGACTTTACACCGGATAAGACAACAACTTTGTTAAAGTTTCAGTGAAGTGTCCGACCTCCGTACACTACACGGTGGACATCCAGCGGAGCGAGCTCGCGGTCACTCACCGTTCACCGCCACCACCGCCGCCGTCACCGCTTGCACGCGCTGCGACACGGGCAGATTGGCGTGGAGGTACTCCCTGCAATGCAGCCACACAGAGGGGTTGAGTGAGAGTCCAGACGGAGGCTATCATCGCCGCTCGCTCGCTCCTACGAGGCCAGTCCATCACACAATTAGATGGAAAACTAATTTCTTTAAAATTATTGTTGCTGTTGTTGTATCTCATCATGTGGAACTCCTTTGCCAGTACCAAAATATACTAACAGGGTTTTTCCCCTTTTTTTCTGGTAACAAAACTGACACCTTTTGCAAGGAATCACGCTTACATTAACCACAATACTTGCAGTCAAATGCAAACAAAAACACAACTCTGATAATGTATGCATTGTCTTTGAAACTGATTGGTCCACACCAGAGACAGCTTTCGTTAGAGCCTAGTCTCATATGGTGTTCGACCTTTTGGCGTCATCTACCCTACCCGATACCCGGCTACCCGTACCCGGCCGGTACCCATTTGCGACCCTGGTGCGGCCGGGTACGGTTACGGGTAGACCGTGAGTACTGGTACCTGTACTCTTCCCAACGCGTCCTTCTACAATTCAAGTTCCTGAATCAACCCACCCGGCCTGCAACAGGTATCCCAGAGGATCGCATCAGGTACCCGTACCTGTACCCTACCCGTACCCGGCCGGGTACGGGTACCCGTTTGCGACCCTGGTGCGGCCGGGTACGGGTAAGGAATCAAAACCCGTCTGCGACCTCTGCTCTGCAGTAAGCGTCCGAATACCGGTGGCAATTAATTGAAGAGTTACCAGCCCCTCGCGCCCATCCAGAGTCCCCATTTGGCCGCGTGGTGGTTACAAGCACAATAGGGGTAAAGACGATTTCGGAATTGGCCATTCCCTCCATGGCACTCTCACATCCAATTTCGATGTAAAGCTTTCGTGTACAAGTTCGCAATCGCAGGAGACAGAGGAGAGCCCATTGTGCTCCTCCCTTTGTTTATAGAAGTGTCTCCGAGAAAAAAATGCGTTCTTAGACACAGAGTACAATAAAACCACGACGTTTCGACGCAACACAAGCAATCATCATGAGGTGGAGACACAGAGGAATTCTCTTGTAACTGACAGATTCATCTTCTTGGTTCTTTCGGTAAAGTCATGTAGAAGGGAAATAATAAATAATAAAAANTAAAATAATAAAATACAATTCATCTTTTCTTTTAAAGCCATCGTCACGTAGAAAAATTAAAAAAACATAATAATTCTCACGACGTTTCGGCCACAACGCAAGCAGCCGTCCTCAGGTGGAGAACAGGTCTGTCGAGAAGACAGAGTCATTCAGCGTCGTGAGAATTATTTTATTATGTTTTATTTTATTATTTTATTATTTCCATTCTATGTGACTTTACCGAAAGAACCAAGAAGATGCTCACTCCAGCCACAGCGTTACCGTCCATCACCGCCGAGGACCAAGAGGTTGTTTTTTGCGGCGCAAATGTAATAACGCTCGTTGAGGTGACTTCTGGAACCGTCTTTTTAATCCTTTATATTAAGTTGCGCTTTTACGCGTCAANTCTGGTCGAACCCACTTGTGACCAGGCTGAATGCACACAGACTCGTGTGCGGACAATTAATTTCGTGAAATTTCAAATTTTCACTTTTAGGGAATTTTTTAAATATTTATTACTAATTGTTTAATGCTGCCAGACAACTCGTTGCCCATAGGTGGCAGCCATCTCGCCAGAGGGAAGGATAACGCCCCGATGACCAATAAAGGATTTATTTGTTTTTCGGTATTTTTATTCAACTTACTACTTCACGCTGCTGACAGACAGACAGGCGTGAGAGGGAGACAGCGCACGTGGCAGCCTGGACCACGTGGCAGCCTGGACCACGTGGCAGCCTGGACCACGTGGCAGCCTGGACCACGTGGCAGCCTGGACCACGTGGCAGCCTGGACCACGTGGCAGCCTGGACCACGTGGNCAGCCTGGACCACGTGGCAGCCTGGACCACTGGCAGCCTGGACCACGTGGCAGCCTGGACCACGTGGCAGCCTGGACCACGTGGGCAGCCTGGACCACGTGGCAGCCTGGACCACGTGGCAGCCTGGACCACGTGGCAGCCTGGACCACGTGGCAGCCTGGACCACGTGGCAGCCTGGACCACGTGGCAGCCTGGACCACGTGGCAGCCTGGACCACGTGGCAGCCTGGACCACGTGGCAGCCTGGACCACGTGGCAGCCTGGACCACGTGGCAGCCTGGACCACGTGGCAGCCTGGACCACGTGGCAGCCTGGACCACGTGGCAGCCTGGACCACGTGGCAGCCTGGACCACGTGGCAGCCTGGACCACGTGGCAGCCTGGACCACGTGGCAGCCTGGACCACGTGGCAGCCTGGACCACGTGGCAACCTGGACCACGTGGCAGCCTGGACCACGTGGCAGCCTGGACCACGTGGCAGCCTGGACCACGTGGCAGCCGGACCACGTGGCAGCCGGACCACGTGGCAGCCTGGACCACGTGGCAGCCGGACCACGTGGCAGCCACCACGTGGCAGCCAGGACCACGTGGGCAGCCAGGACCACGTGGCAGCCTGGACCACGTGGCAGCCTCCACGTGGCAGTGGCCAGTGGCAGCCTGGACCACGTGGCAGCCCGGACCACGTGGCAGCCCGGACCACGTGGCAGCCAGGACCACGTGGCAGCCTGGACCACGTGGCAGCCTGGACCACGTGGCAGCCTGGACCACGTGGCAGCCTGGACCACGTGGCAGCCTGGACCACGTGGCAGCCTGGACCACGTGGCAGCCGGACCACGTGGCAGCCTGGACCACGTGGCAACCCGGACCCGCTCCGCGTGGCCCCCCNTCGTTCGTTCCCGTTCTGACCACGTGTCGTTTGTCTCCACCCCTTTTAATACCGGGTCACGTGTACTTTCCACCAATCCTGGTTAGCCTCNATGGAATCTTCTAGACTCCATCGTAAGCTCCCGGACCACGCCCTGACTCGTCCCCATTGGCTGTGGCCAAAGCCAGCAGAACCAATCCTTGCAGCTGTCACCTTCCCTGACGTCAGGCCACGCCCCTACTCCTCCCCATTGGCTGAGGCCAAAGCCAGCAGAACCAATCAGCTGTCACCTTCCCCATGACGTCAGGGCCACGCCCCTGACTCGTCTCCCCATTGGCTGAGGCCAAAGCCAGCAGAACCAATCATCACCTTCCCATGACGTCAGGCCACGCCCCTGGCTTCCCCCATTGGCTGTAAACCAGGCCGGCAGAGCAATCACCGTGACGAGTTGTGATACGTCATTGAGCCGGATATATCCTCACATTACATGTAAACACGCACACACACACGGTAACACATCATGGCGACTGCTCTCGTTATCAGAATCAGAATCAGAAACGGTTTTAATCGCCATGTAAGTTTGCACAGACAAGGAATTCACTATGGCGGGACGGTGCATACATTGAACAAGTAGGAATCTTAACTTATATAAAAAGGTATACACTCCAACTATACTAGCGTTACAAAGTATAAGTAATACTAAAGGGCTCAAATCTTTAAAATTATGAATAAGTAGACCTTATAAAATGCAAAATGTAAATGTTAATTAGCCTGATTAAACAATCTTAAAATACAAAAATACAAATAAGATTACACGTTGTAATCGCCGTGACCTTGAGAGAATCCTCTTCTCGTCGTCGGCGAAGATGCGCGGGTACTTGTTGTAGGACCAGTGTCCCGCAGCGAGTGGCAGGGCAGACCCGGCGGCTTCTCGCACAGCCACGGCTCGCCAGCTCCGGGTCGGTGTAGTCGCACACCTCCCCGCTGGCGTTGAGCAGCACGTGGCACGCGGCCTTCGCCTTGACTCGGCCCCACTCAAACAGGCCCAGAAGCTCACTTTGTCCGGCAGCGACTCCCTGACCCTCTCCAGCAGCCCCACCGCCTCGCTCGGGTTCACCATCGTCACCTCCAGCAGCCCCTCGCCGGGCCACGCCGCCACCAGCTCCACCGCGTAGCTGCCGTCCCCGTTGTCCGTCACGACCCCCGAGGCGGCGGCCCCCAGGGCGACGTTGTGGACTCGAGCCGCCAGGAAGTCTCCGCCGTGACGCTTCGGCCGGCCCGCCCCGTCGCGCATCTCCACCCTGAGCAGCACGGAGTCGCCTACCGCTGTGGCCACCGCCGTTGTCGTCGTTGTCGTCGTTGTTGCTGTCGCTCGTCCGGCGACGGACACGACGGTGACGACGCTGAGCTGAGCGGACGAGACGGCGCTCAGGTTGGTGGTCACGGGCAGGTCCCAGCGCGTCAGCTCGTACCGCCGGTGGGACGTCTTCACCGCCCCCGCCGGCGCTGGTTCGGGCGATGTCGCCGGCGCCGGTGCCGGCGGGACGATGGAAGCGGCGTGGTGACCCGCGCTTGGCTCCACCTCAGATTGCCGGTAGATCTGGTGGGGGAGGGAGGGGGGGAGTGTTTTATGATTTTTGCTTCGGGGTGTTTGAACTTCTTCCGAACTCGTGATGCGTTGCCAGAAAGGGTCAAATTAATTCTTATACCCGAGCGTGTTTCGATTTAAAGCTTCTTTCGTGATTGCAGGGATTCATCGTCTTGGTTCTTTCGGTAAAGTCGTCACGTAGAAGGGAAGTAATAAAATAATTAAAATTAAACATAATAAAATAAATGTCGATTTAAAGCTTTCGTGACTGCAGGGATTCATCTTCTTGATTCTTTCGGTAAAGTCACGTAGAAGGGAAATAATAAATAATAAAAATAAAACATAATACAATAATTCTCACGACGTTCAGGTGAGGACGGCTGCTTGCATTGTGGCCGAAACGTCGTGAGAATTGTATTTTATTATGTTTTATTTTATTATTTTAAATTATTTTATTTTTATTATTTTTATTATTTTAAAATTGTCTTTTATTATGTTTTATTTTATTATTTTATTACTTCCCTTCTACGTGACTTTACCGAAAGAACCAAGAAGATAGATAATTATCGATAGAATGAATGGGGGTTATGAGTGAAAGCCATATCATGAGCATAATTCGTATTATTACGACAGTAATGATGATGAATGGATTTAATGAATGGGCGTTAATGAGTGAAAGCAGTATAATGAAAATAATTATTATTCTGAAAGTAAATGATGATGATGATATTCTTGGTTCTTTCGGTAAAGTCACGTAAATGGAAAATTTAATAAAATATAATTAAATTAAAAATGTTAACAAATTAAAAGCAAAAAACCCACGACGTTTCGATCGCAACACAAGCCCCAACTGCAACTGCTTATAAGTAGTGACTCTGATTATCCACAGTGCAGTTAATCTGTAGAATCCACAGTGCAGTTAATCTGTAGAATCCACAGTGCAGTTAATCTGTAGAATCCACAGTGCAGTTAATCTGTAGAATCCACAGTGCAGTTAATCTGTAGAATCCACAGTGCAGTTAATCTGTAGAATCCACAGTGCAGTTAATCTGTAGAATCCACAGTGCAGTTAATCTGTAGAATCCACAGTGCAGTTAATCAGTGATATCTGTAGAATCCACAGTGCAGTTAATCTGTAGAATCCACAGTGCAGTTATCTGTAGAATCCACAGTGCAGTTAATCTGTAGAATCCACAGTGCAGTTAATCTGTAGAATCCACAGTGCAGTTAATCTGTAGAATCCACAGTGCAGTATCTGTAGAATCCACAGTGCAGTTAATCTGTAGAATCCACAGTGCAGTTAATCTGTAGAATCCACAGTGCAGTTAATCTGTAGAATCCACAGTGCAGTTAATCTGTAGAATCCACAGTGCAGTTAATCTGTAGAATCCACAGTGCAGTTAATCTGTAGAATCCACAGTGCAGTTAATCTGTAGAATCCACAGTGCAGTTAATCTGTAGAATCCACAGTGCAGTTAATCTGTAGAATCCACAGTGCAGTTAATCTGTAGAATCCACAGTGCAGTTAATCTGTAGAATCCACAGTGCAGTTAATCTGTAGAATCCACAGTGCAGTTAATCTGTAGAATCCACAGTGCAGTTAATCTGTAGAATCCACAGTGCAGTTAATCTGTAGAATCCACAGTGCAGTTAATCTGTAGAATCCACAGTGCAGTTAATCTGTAGAATCCACAGTGCAGTTAATCTGTAGAATCCACAGTGCAGTTAATCTGTAGAATCCACAGTGCAGTTAATCTGTAGAATCCACAGTGCAGTTAATCTGTAGAATCCACAGTGCAGTTAATCTGTAGAATCCACAGTGCAGTTAATCTGTAGAATCCACAGTGCAGTTAATCTGTAGAATCCACAGTGCAGTTAATCTGTAGAATCCACAGTGCAGTTAATCTGTAGAATCCACAGTGCAGTTAATCTGTAGAATCCACAGTGCAGTTAATCTGTAGAATCCACAGTGCAGTTAATCTGTAGAATCCACAGTGCAGTTAATCTGTAGAATCCACAGTGCAGTTAATCTGTAGAATCCACAGTGCAGTTAATCTGTAGAATCCACAGTGCAGTTAATCTGTAGAATCCACAGTGCAGTTAATCTGTAGAATCCACAGTGCAGTTAATCTGTAGAATCCACAGTGCAGTTAATCTGTAGAATCCACAGTGCAGTTAATCTGTAGAATCCACAGTGCAGTTAATCTGTAGAATCCACAGTGCAGTTAATCTGTAGAATCCACAGTGCAGTTAATCTGTAGAATCCACAGTGCAGTTAATCTGTAGAATCCACAGTGCAGTTAATCTGTAGAATCCACAGTGGAGTTAATCTGTAGAATCCACAGTGCAGTTAATCTGTAGAATCCACAGTGCAGTTAATCTGTAGAATCCACAGTGCAGTTAATCTGTAGAATCCACAGTGCAGTTAATCTGTAGAATCCACAGTGCAGTTAATCTGTAGAATCCACAGTGCAGTTAATCTGTAGAATCCACAGTGCAGTTAATCTGTAGAATCCAAGTGCAGTTAACTGAATCCACAGTGCAGTTAATCTGTAGAATCGTGATTAATCTGTAGAATCCACAGTGCAGTTAATCTGTATTGCAGTTAATCTGTAGAATCGTGATTAATCTGTAGAATCCACAGTGCAGTTAATCTGTATTGCAGTTAATCTGTCCAATGGTTAATCTGTAGAATCCACAGTGCAGTTAATCTGTAGAATAGTGAATCTGTCCAATGCAATGGTTAATCTGTAGAATCCACAGTGCAGTTAATCTGTAGAATCCACAGTNCCCATGGTTAATCTGTAGAATCCACAGTGCAGTTAATCTGTAGAATCCACAGTGCAGTTAATCTGTAGAATCCACAGTGCAGTTAATCTGTAGAATCCACAGTGGTTAATCTGTAGAATCCACAGTGCAGTTAATCTGTAGAATCCACAGTGCAATGGTTAATCTGTAGAATCCACAGTGCAGTTAATCTGTAGAATCCACATGCAGTTAATCTGTAGAATCCACAGTGCAGTTAATCTGTAGAATCCACAGTGCAGTTAATCTGTAGAATCCACAGTGCAGTTAATCTGTAGAATCCACAGTGCAGTTAATCTGTAGAATCCACAGTGCAGTTAATCTGTAGAATCCACAGTGCAGTTAATCTGTAGAATCCACAGTGCAGTTAATCTGTAGAATCCACAGTGCAGTTAATCTGTAGAATCCACAGTGCAGTTAATCTGTAGAATCCACAGTGCAGTTAATCTGTAGAATCCACAGTGCAGTTAATCTGTAGAATCCACAGTGCAGTTAATCTGTAGAATCCACAGTGCAGTTAATCTGTAGAATCCACAGTGCAGTTAATCTGTAGAATCCACAGTGCAGTTAATCTGTAGAATCCACAGTGCAGTTAATCTGTAGAATCCACAGTGCAGTTAATCTGTAGAATCCACAGTGCAGTTAATCTGTAGAATCCACAGTGCAGTTAATCTGTAGAATCCACAGTGCAGTTAATCTGTAGAATCCACAGTGCAGTTAATCTGTAGAATCCACAGTGCAGTTAATCTGTAGAATCCACAGTGCAGTTAATCTGTAGAATCCACAGTGCAGTTAATCTGTAGAATCCACAGTGCAGTTAATCTGTAGAATCCACAGTGCAGTTAATCTGTAGAATTGCAGTTAATCTGTAGAATCCACAGTGCAGTTAATCTGTAGAATCCACAGTGCAGTTAATCTGTAGAATTGGAGTTAATCTGTAGAATCCANAGTGCATTAATCTGTAGAATCCACAGTGCAGTTAATCTGTATTGGAGTTAATCTGTAGAATCGTGATTAATCTGTAGAATCCACAGTGCAGTTAATCTGTAGAATCCACAATGGAGTTAATCTGTAGAATTATTGGTGAACTGAATCTGTATTGTAGTTACCTGTCCAATGGTTATTAATCTCTAGTATTGATGGTGAAGTGAATCTGTATTGTAGTGATCCTGTCCAATGGTTATACATCTCTAGCATTGATGGTGAAGTGAATCTGTATTATAGTGAACCTGTCCAATGGTTATACATCTCTAGCTTTGATGGTGAAGTGACTGTATTGTAGTGATCCTGTCCAATGGTTATACATCTCTAGCTTTGATGGTGAAGTGAATCTGTATTGTAGTGAACCTGTCCAATGGTTATACATCTCTAGCATTGATGGTGAAGTGAATCTGTATTGTAGTGGAACTGTCCAATGGTTATACATCTCTAGCATTGATGGTGAAGTGACTGTATTGTAGTGGAACTGTCGAATGGTTATACATCTCTAGCATTGATGGTGAAGTGAATCTGTATTGTAGTGAACCTGTCTAATGGTTATACATCTCTAGCATTGATGGTGAAGTGAATCCGTATTGTAGTGATCCTGTCCAATGGTTATACATCTCTAGCATTGATGGTGAAGTGAATCTGTATTGTAGTGAACCTGTCAATGGTTATACATCTCTAGCATTGATGGTGAAGTGAATCTGTATTGTAGTGAACCTGTCGAATGGTTATACATCTTAGCATTGATGGTGAAGTGAATCTGTATTGTAGTGGACCTGTCCAATGGTTATACATCTCTAGCAGTGATGGTGAAGTGAATCTGTATTGTAGTGATCCTGTCTAATGGTTATACGTCTCTAGCATTGATGGTGAAGTGAATCTGTATTGTAGTGAAACTGTCCAATGGTTATACATCTCTAGCTGTGATGGTGAAGTGAATCTGTATTGTAGTGAACCTGTCCAATGGTTATACATCTCTAGCATTGATGGTGAAGTGAATCTGTATTGTAGTGATCCTGTCCAATGGTTATACATCTCTAGCATTGATGGTGAAGTGAATCTGTATTGTAGTGATCCTGCCAATGGTTATACGTCTCTAGCATTGATGGTGAAGTGAATCTGTATTGTAGTGAACCTGCCAATGGTTATACATCTCTAGCATTGATGGTGAAGTGAATCTGTATTGTAGTGAACCTGTAGAATGGTTATTCATCTCTAGCATTGATGGTGGAGTGAATCTATATTGTAGTGGACCTGCGAATGGTTATACATCTCTAGCATTGATGGTGAAGTGAATCTGTATTGTAGTGTACCTGTCTAATGGTTATACATCTCTAGCATTGAAGGTGAAGTGAATCTGTATTGTAGTGATCCTGTCCAATGGTTATACATCTCTAGCATTGATGGTGAAGTGAATCTGTATTGTAGTGAACCTGTCCAATGGTTATACATCTCTAGCATTGATGGTGAAGTGAATCTGTATTGTAGTGAACCTGTCTAATGGTTATACATCTCTAGCATTGATGGTGAAGTGAATCTGTATTGTAGTGAACCTGTCGAATGGTTATACATCTCTAGCATTGATGGTGAAGTGAATCTGTATTGTAGTAAACCTGTCTAATGGTTATACATCTCTAGCATTGATGGTGAAGTGAATCTGTATTGTAGTGAACCTGTCCAATGGTTATACATCTCTAGCATTGATGGTGAAGTGAATCTGTATTGTAGTGAACCTGTCGAATGGTTATTAATCTCTAACATTGATGTTGAAGTGAATCTGTATTGTAGTGGACCTGTCTAATGATTATACATCTCTAGCATTGATGGTGAAGTGAATCTGTATTGTAGTGATCCTGTCTAATGGTTATACATCTCTAGCATTGATGGTGAAGTGAATCTGTATTGTAGTGATCCTGTCCAATGGTTATACATCTCTAGCATTGATGGTGGAGTGAATCTGTAGATATCCTATTTGAGATCATCAGATCTACTACAGAATTACCTTCAGGAAATGGTAAAACAACAACGTTTGAACCACGACGATCGTGACGATAACCGAAGTGACCTTCAGGCAGCTCATGTTTTCGGTGTCGCGGCTTTTGCGGCGGGGAATTTCTCAGAGAATCGGTCAATTCCTGCGGAACAAAGACGGAAGGAACATCAACGACACGGGGTTGATAATTGTTTTTTTTACCTTCTATCTGGCAACAAAACTGACACCTTTTTTTACAAGGAATCATGTTTGCATAGACCACAATACCTGCAGTCATAACGCAAAAAAAACACAACTCTGATAATGTATGTGCACTGTCCTTGAAGTTGATTGGTCCACACCCGAGACAGCTTTCCTTAGAGCCTAGTCTCACATGGTGTTGGACCAGTTGACGCCAAAAGGCGCACAACTCAATGACAACGCACCGTCAAAGTATGAGAGCTCGGGGTAAGCATTTACACCATTGGAACCTCATTTGCCAGAAGAAAAAATATGATAATTGGTTTTTCACCCTTCTATCTGGCAACAAAACTGACACCTTTGTTTTACAAGGAGTCATGTTTGCATAACTCTGATAATGTATGCACTGTCCTTGAAGTTAATTGGTCAATCAACGTTTTTTGTTTGCATTATGACTGCAGGTATTGTGGTCTATGCAAACATGACTCCTCGTAAAAAAACAATGAGAGCTCACGGCTCAGTTGACACGACCCCGGGTCAACTCATGAACGGACTGCTTCGTTGTCGGTCAAGCAAAAACCAGGAGACCAGCAGCAACGTCAACAAGACGGCAAACTAAGAAAGCAAAACCCGAATTCCGGGTCCACCTTCAGCGTAGCAACCGCACATTCTCGCCACCTGACGTTGTTGATAGCAAACAGCCTTCTTCTTGGTTCTTTCGGTAAAGTCGTCACGTAGAAGGGAAGTAATAAAATAATAAAAATAAAACACAATAACATAATTCTCACGACGTTTCGGCTACAACGCAAGCAGCCGTCTTCAGGTGAAGAATGAGACACTGCCAAGCCAGGAGCTTATATATAAGCTGGGTTGGAGTGGAAGAAGAAGAGCGCCTTAACAAAAGAATGTGCACATCAAGAGGAATTCAGCATATTCATGGGAAATGCGTAGGAGGTGGGCGGGGGGTTTCAAAGTCCTATTATGCCCGTGCATTATGCAGGATCAGCAGCACCAGGGGTAGCATTAACAAAGGGAGGGGATCTTAATAGTATGTAGAAGCAATGAAAGCCTTGACTCTGGCGTGCACGCAAGACTGCCTGACGCGTTCACTGTTGGTCGCCATCGCCCTCAAAGTTATTGGAAAGTCGAGGAGTGGTCCATAAATGACGTGGCCGATTTTTTGACCCCCTCCTCCTCCTCCCCCTCGTCACTCGGCGTCACAAAAAGTCAGACCCCCCCTCGAATGTGACGTCACAAAGCTCTGCCCCCCCCCCCCCCAATTTTTTTTTCCATTTTGAAAATAAAACATGCTTCAAATCGCTCTAAACTATTGTCATTGTAGTGCGTATTTAATGTGGCGCTGTACTCTGATGTTGTGGAGAAAACATTTATCAAAAAGGAGGCGTTGGAAAGCTGAAATTTTGCATAAAATTCACCTGAAAATATTCAACGTCTAACTAAAACTGCAGGTGTTCAGAATGTTATATTGAAATTCTCTTAAAACTATAAAATATTAAAAGTTATTTTAACAATAAAAAAAACTACTTGAAACTTTGTAGTAGAACGAAGCTAAATTGAGAGTACAATTATAACAATCATATTCATTCCACAGAATGAAAATTCCCTGGTAGAATCATTAAAATAAAAATGTTTAAAACAATATTTTTTTTATTTACACTACACTATACACTACACTACTATACACTACNATACACTACTATACACACACTATCACAAATTACTAACACTCTATACACCAGAGGTGTGGACTCACATGGACGGACCGAGTAGACTCGGTGCATGAATTTGATGACTTCAGACTTTGGACTTCAAACAATNACTTTGTCCACCTCTGCTATACACTATTATACACTACACTATACACACTACAACTACACTATACACTACACTATACACTACACTATACACACACTATACACTACACTATACACTACACTATACACTACACTATACACACTACATTATACACTACACTACTACACACTACACTACTACACATACACTACATTACTATACACTACTATACTACACTACACTACANATACTACACACTACACTATACACTACACTATACACTACACTACTATACACACTATTATACACTACACTGCTATACACTATACACTACATTATACACTAAATCATATACAATACACTACTACACACTACAACACACACTACTATACACTACACTATTATACACTACACTATACACTACATTATACAATACACTACTACCATACACTACACTATACACTACANCATATACAATACACACTATACACTACACTATACACTACACATTACTACACTATACACTACACTATACACTACTATACAATACACTACTATACACTACACTATACACTATTATACAATACACTATACACACTACACTATACACTATATCTATACACTACACTANTACAACACTATACACTACTATACACTAATCACTATACACTACACTATACACTACATTACACACTACATACTACTACACTATACACTACATTATACACTACACATTATACAATACACTAAAACCCAACCACCCACTNCTCGACTATTACTACTACTCTACTCTACTACTACTCACTACACTATACACTACTATACACTACCATACACACAACACGCACTATACACTACACTATACACTACTATACACTACATTNTACACTACTATACACTACACTATACACTACAATACACACTCACTATACACTAAATACTATGCACTACACTATACACTACTAACACAACAAGTATTATACACTACACTACTACACTACCATACACTACATTATACACTACANCATTATACAATACACTACTACACACTACTACACACTACAACACTATACAACCCCCTCTACACTACTATACACTACACTTATACACTACACTATCACTACACTGCNATACACTACCATACACACATTATACACTACATCTTATACAATATACACTACACACTACACTACTACAGACTACATACACTATACACTACACTATACACTACACTATACACTACACTCTATACACTACCATACACACAACACTACACTACAATACACTACACACAACACACATACACTACTATACACTACACTACTATACACTACACTACTATACACTACACTACTATACTACCATAAACTACATTATACACTACANCTTACAATACACTATACACACACCACACTCTAGAACGCTCTTCTGTGTAGTGAGAAGTACTTCTGTGATAGTGATACAATCTTACATCGGTGATACAATCGAGACGGGTGATACAACCGGGACCGGTGTTTCGTGAAAAGTTCCTTCACCAGGCAACGCATTCAAGAAGCGCCCTTCACTGACGCAGATGCCCTGGTGACATCGGCACGAGGTGTGTGTGTTGACGTGTGTCTGTGTGTGGGTGTATGTTGAGTGTGTCTGTGTGTGTGTGTGTTGACGTGTGTGTGTGTCTGTGTGTGTGTGTCTGTGTGTGTGGACGGTGTCTGTGTGTATGTGTGTGGGTGTGTGTTGANGTGTGTGTCTGTGTGTGTGTCTGTGTGTGTGTGACATGTGTCTGTGTGTGTGTGTGTGTGTGTCTGTGTGTGTGTGTGGGTGTGTGTCTGTGTATGTCTGTGTGTGGTGTGTGAGTGTGTCTGTGTGTGTGTCTGTGTGTGTGTTGAGTGTGTCTGTGTGTGTGTGTCTGTTGTGTGTGTCTGTGTGTGTGTTGTGGTGTGTCTGTGTGTGGTGTTGACGTGTGTCTGTGTGTGTGTGTGTGTTGACNTGTGTCTGTGTGTGTCTTTGACGTGTGTCTGTGTGTGTGTTGAGTGTGTCTGTGTGTGGGTGTGTGTTGACATGTGTCTGTGTTGNTGTGTGTCTGTGTGTGTGTGTGTGTCTGTGTGTGTGTGTGTTGAGTGTGTCTGTGTGTGGGTGTGTGTTGACGTGTGTCTGTGTGTGTGTGTGTTGACGTGTGTCTGTCTGTGTGTGTGTGTTGACGTGTGTGTGTGTGTGTGAGTGTGNGTGTGTGTGTGTGTGTGTGTGTTGACGTGTGTCTGTGTGTTGGGGTTGTCGTGTGTGTGTGTGTGTTGACGTGTGTCTGTGTTGTGTTGACGTGTGTGTGTGTGTGTGTTGTGTGTGTGTTGACGTGTGTGTGTGTGTGACGTGTGTCTGTGTGTGTTGTCTGTGTGTGTGTGNTGACGTGTGTGTGTGTGTGTGTGNTGACGTGTGTGTGTGTGTTGACGTGTGTGTGTGTGTGTTGACGTGTGTCTGTGTGTGTGTGTGTGTGTCTGCGTGTGTGTGTGTTGACGTGTGTCTGTGTGTGTGTGTGTGTCTGTGTGTGTGTGAGTGTGTGTGTGTTGACGTGTGTCTGTGTGTGTCTGTGTGTCTGTGTGTGTGTGTGTTGACGTGTGTCTGTGTGTGTGTTGACGTGTGTCTGTGTGTGTGTGTGTCTGTGTGTGTGTCTGTGTGTGTTGACGTGTGTCTGTGTGTGTGTGTGTGTTGACGTGTGTCTGTGTGTGTGTGTGTTGACGTGTGTCTGTGTGTGTGTGTCTGTGTGTGTGTTGACGTGTGTCTGTGTGTGTGTGTCTGTGTGTGTGTGTTTGTGTGTGTGTTGACGTGTGTCTGTGTGTGTTGNGTGTGTGTTGATGTGTGTCTGTGTGTGTTGTGTGTCTGTGTGTGTGTGTGTTGACGTGTGTCTGTGTGTGTTGACGTGTGTCTGTGTGTGTGTNTGTGTGTGTGTGTTGTCGTGTGTGTCTGTGTGTGTGTATGTTTGACGTGTGTGTGTGTGTCTGTGTGTGTGTGTCGTGTGTGTGAGTGTATCTGTGTGTGGGTGTATGTTGTCGTGTGTCTGTGTGTGGTGTGTGTGTGTCTGTGTGTGTGTGTTGACATGTGTCTGTGTGTGTGTGTGTTGACNTGTGTCTGTGTGTGTGTGTGTCTGTGTCTGTGTGTGTCTGTGTGTCTGTGTGTGGGTGTGTTGAGTGTGTGTGTGTGTGTTGACGTGTGTCTGTGTGTGTGTTGACGTGTGTCTGTGTGTGTGTGTGTTGACTGTGTCTGTGTGTGTTGANGTGTGTCTGTGTGTGTGTGAGTGTGTCTGTGGTGTGTTGAGTGTGTCTGTGTGTGTTGAGTGTGTCNGTGTGTGTGTGTGTGNTGACGTGTGTCTGTGTGTGTGTGTGTTGACGTGTGTCTGTGTGTGTGTGTGTTGAGTGTGTCTGTGTGTGGGGTGTCTGTGTGTGTGTGTGAGTGTGTGTGGTGTGTCTGTGTGTGTGTGTGTTGACGTGTGTCTGTGTGTGTGTGTGTGTCTGCGTGTCAGTGTGTGTTGACGTGTGTCTGTGTGTGTGTGTGTTGACGTGTGTCTGTGTGTGTGTTGACTGTGTGTGTGTGTGTTGACGTGTGTCTGTGTGTGTCTGTGTGTCTGTGTGTGTGTGTGTTGACGTGTGTCTGTGTGTGTGTTGACGTGTGTCTGTGTGTGTGTTGACGTGTGTCTGTGTGTGTGTGTGTCTGTGTCTGTGTGTGTGACTGTGTCTGTGTGTGTGTGTGTGTGTTGACGTGTGTCTGTGTGTGTGTGTGNTTGTGTGTGTGTTGAGTGTGTGTGTGTGTGTTGACGTGTGTCTGTGTGTGTGTCTGTGTGGTGTGTTTGTGTGTGTGTTGACGTGTGTCTGTGTGTGTTGACGTGTGT